>VWZK01011769.1:306797-441797 GCA_013396935.1 Baryphthengus martii | reverse complement strand
CATTAAAAATTCAAAACTTTGCTTATCAGTCTTTTATTAAAACTTTCTGTAATTGTGTAAAATATTTCCCCACTGGGTTAGCTTTCAATATGGAGTGCAATTACGGTTTTGACAAAAAAAAATAATTAGAGTTTTAAAAAAAAAACAACTAAAAAGGGGGAAAGTATTTATTTTTAAAGCAAAAAAATCTATTTACTTATGTATATGAAAAAAACAGTACAATAAAAAATTAAGCAACTGCTAAGCTCAGGCACTACTTTGTGTCACCTACCTCTGAGCTGTGGTGAGCTGGACCCAAATCTAGCCTGAAGATTTTTTTTAAGTGACTGGTGACTATGGAAGAAAGAGAATTTCTTCTTTCGCTGACAAAACATTTGAACCTGTTCTGCCTCCCTATGTGCAATGTAACTCTCCTTGCACTTTTGTGAGACACAGTGACTCTAATAAGGTGGCACAGGTTACACAAGGGCTGGTTTTGTCTGTGCTGGTTCTTGGAAGCTAGTCAGCCATGTGAACTCAAATGACAAAACAAAGTCGTGATTTGTCTTGAAGGATAAGATTCCAAGTGGCTGCTTTTCAAAATCCACCTAAGTATTTAGATGTCTAAAGGCCATGGAGTGTATCTGCAGTGTTCCAACCCTTCTGTTGCAGGTACCGTACCTGTGATTGTAGATGGTGATTTAGACCCAAAGGCTCTTTTAAGCAGAGATTGGGTCACTCTCAGATCCAGAGTCAGGGCAGCTGAGCTTCCCCTGATGGCACCGGTGCAAATTCTCGGGCCTTGGGAGCACTGAAGCACCTTCCCTATTGTCAATGCCTGTCACATCTTAATCAATGCAGAAGAGACTTGTCTCCTTAGCCCCATTAAACTGTGAGTTTACAGCTCTGTGTGAAGTAGCACAAGCAAGGTACATGATGAGATGCAAACGGGGAAAAGTGCTTTTACTGACGTTCGCAGAAGCAAGCTAAACACCTGTGAGAAGCGGGTGCTTCAGGGACACCCACGTTTGCAAATTGTTCATGGGTATCTTGGAGATAGCACTTCTACTTGTGGAGTGATTAGTTACCTCTTCAGCACTGGCAAAGCTTGTGGATGATGAGCTCTGCCTTCACCTGCAGGTGTTGCCATGGCAAGGGACTCTAGGAGTACATTCAGGCAACAAAACTGAAAAAGGGATAAAGCAAAAAGTGAGAAATGGGGAAGAAACAGGAGCAGGAGAAGACAATGAGAATATCACACTGAACTGGGGCGAGGTGACATTGTTTGTGGCTGCCTCCTGTCTCGCGTAGCATCGTCAGATGCTGGCAGGTAGCTTGTGGCTGTGGCATGGCGAAGTCTCCTGCTCATCTGCCAACTTGCACTTGTGCTGCTGCAGTGGTACAAACGTGGTCCTGCTCAAGGGAATCAGGCCACCACTGTAGTAGCTTTCTGAGACAGAGCAGCTTGCAATGTAAAACCTCAATTCAGCATACGATTATGCACGATTCAAGCATTTGAGGAGTCCCATTCATTTTTGAGTGTTTTAAAGGGTCAGTCTAACTATGCCAACCTTAATCTGGTCCTGATTTCCCGGTGTACAAAATGGGAATAGCATTTTTCTCCCCCTCCATCCACATCTTCCTTTTCATGAGTAAGTCCTTTCTGTGTGTTTGTTTCCCCTCCAAGTGTGACTATTTAGTGAACATCTGAGCTACTTTGTGAAGAAAAGCTAGATCCAGAAGACATGTTGAGTCTAGTTTTTCAAGTAATTACTCCCTGTTTGTTGTTCTGCTTGTCAGAGTGAGTCCCATAGCCGAGGACCCTTCTTTTCACCTATCCTGGTGTTTGCTATTCTGCCCGTCCCCATACCCACTTTTCTTCAGAAAAGTAAGTAATCGTAGAGGGAAATACTCTTCTCTGTTGCATCCTAACTGTATGCTGGGTGAGATGCCATTTCCTTCCTACTTGAGTTTTCTCAAGAAGGAAATGGTGTCTGTATGGGAGGAAGGAGAGCTACAGTCCGCTGCGGCCAGCTCCCTCACCAGACAATTTTGGGAGGAGCACTGTAGAGTACCGCCATGTGGCACCTCTCCTTCCCAGCTAGATATTGTCTCTTCTAGTAAAGGTCAGTCTCATGCACTCAGTTTGGCTTCTCCCAGGATAAAGACTTTCATATATGCCAAGTTTAGCAGGAGGGAAAGGCAGTACAGAAAGAAGAGTGCTCTGTGTGTTCCTCAGGGTGTTAACATCTGTGATATATGTGCTTGCCCTCATTCAGTGAGTACGGCTTCATTCCTAATTAAGAATTGCAGTAATCAGCCAAGAGGCTTATTGTGTGAAGCTGAGGAGCCAAAATTATTTGTGAATTCAGTTCAGATTCAATGGGTTTATTTTTTTTCACCTGCCCTACAAACGTTTCATTTCTACATTTTGCAACAAAGTGCTTTCGTTTTGTAACAACCCTAATTTCCTTCTTAGAGTGTGAAATGGTAATTTTGTTTTGCTGTAAAGACTATTCTTGGGTTAATCCAAGCCACTAGCATTGTTGTAAGGCTTTTTGAACAACTATTTGCATAGTTGTTTACTTGAGACAGATCAATAGCTCTGGAGCCATATATGAGATCAAGGTCTCTGCCAAAAAACAGGATCAACTGAGGAGACTGGACAGCCTCCCTGCATTTATTTTGCCATGGGCAAAATGAGGTATCCAGTATGCTCTTTCCAAAGCTTTGTCTTTGTTGGCTGTAGAGTAAGAAAGGATGTGTGTAAGGTTATAGTTTGCTGCTTTCTTTAGAACCAGTTTATAATTTACATATTTTTGTAAGTATTCTATAACTTTTTACATCTACTTCAGTTCTGCTTGGTTTTTATGGGTCAACAAATTCACCAAATTTCAGCACAATGGGTTTTTTTGTGTGTCTGGAGCCTCAGAAAAGTCTCTGAGCCAGTGCCCCTAAATAACTTGTTACTGGAGGATTAGATGTTGTGTGCAACCAAGAAATGAGAGCAATCATGGCCTCTTTAGGAGATATTAACCCATCTGAAATTGCGTTCTAAACAAATATGATTTATAAAGTGTTATTACATGGCTGCTACAGCATCATCTCAATTATAAATGCAGAAGATGCTGTTTGAAGCCCAGTTTGGTCAATGAAAAGACACCATCAATGTCAATGGTATGTTAGACCAAACTCTATGGACAGGAGCTTATTATCAAGAGGTGACCTTTTTCATGGGACTGAAATAAAAATGCACCTGTCTTAGATCCAAAACCAGAGGAATGTGATGCAATTCCAGTGTGCGTATGTTTGTTCTTTTATTTACATCAGTGCAATTCATACCTGAAGAGAAGTCTTCATTATAGTTCAGCCATTTAACTTTACACTGGAGTTTGGATATAACCCTTTATTCAGACAAAAGCAACCCATCATTCGGACTAAAATATCTTAGGCTGTTTTCTTGCCTTTCTCAGTGCACAACTGGATACTGGATTGTGTCTAAGGTTTCAACTCTCCTGTGGACTATTATGGCATGGCCATCTTTGTGCAGGAATCCTTTATATGTAACACTTTTACCTTCATAATCTCAATACATACGTGTATATACATGTAATTCTTGGAGGTGCGTTAAGGTTTTTTTGTGGTTTGTTTTTTTTTTTTCTTTTTGATCAGCCATCTGAAATTACTTGCTTAAGTGTTCTGTAAGGTTGAGGTACTTTGTGCTTCTCCTCTGGGCTTGTCAAATTTTGTTACGGAAACAGATAATACCTGACAGTTTTTACACTCCTTTTAGCTTTGTTTCCACTACTTGCAAGTGCTCTCAAATGTGTGCTCACTAAAAGAATGTCCTTCCTAGTTTAGATCTCTTTTGACTACTATCTTGCAATTTCATTATAATTTTTTGAAGCCTGGGTGATACTTTACACAATAGTGGTTTTTTTCTTAAGTTTCCTATGTGGATTCTACAGTCTGACAAGTGCTGACCCAGAGCTACAGCTGCAAAATGGCGTGAAAGTATAACGATTATCAGTATTGCCTTTCCGTTCTTAACATTGTGCTATATGAGCCCAGACAGTGGTGGTTTCAGCTGTGTGAGGGCTCCATGAACATGGAATAGTAGATTCTAGAGTAGAAGGATAATTATTGCATTCTGTTTTTAGGCCTTTCATGTAATTTAGCTATTAAATGATGATACCTACCTATGTAGCAATGTTTTTTTTCCCATGAGCTTTTTTTTAAACTGGCAATCCGGGGGAGGAGATATTTCCAAAGGTCATCGTGCAAGCTCATAAACTATTTTAAATGAGATGATGTTGAACTTCTCTCTCTTAAAATTCACTTTTATGCATATATTTTCTGTGTCTCAAAACAAGTCATTGTACAATATTCCGATTCATAGATGTTCCCAAAGGATATCTCCTGCTTTCTTCACATTTTTGTTTTTCTCAATATGTTTCTGTATATATTTATATATTTGCCAAAAAGAAAACATCGTATTAAGACAGAAGCTTATTTTACCTGCCTGACACTTTGCCCTTCTTACTGGTTATCGAGATATTATTCCACACTTGCCTCTTCACGTATTGCACGCAAATGTGGTCTCTGCCATTTGCTTACCCTTGTTTTCTCTCTGCTGCCTGGGTATGCCTTTTAATTAGATGCACTTCTGTTCTTTCATTACTCATTAACCCTTTCTTTTGAGAAGCAATTTGCCTTAGCCCTGCAAATACCCTCTAGTTTTTCCAAAGTCAAGACCATTTCCCTCAGTAACCTTGATTTCACCAGCTATCAGTTATACCACAAATAATTCAGCCTCTAATTAGTCCATCTGTTAACTATTCAAGTACACATGACTTGTCTTTATTAGGTAACATGGTCAGTCTTCTTACCTGCTAGTCATATTTTTGTTTTAAAAAATCTGTTTTTCTAACTTATGACATTCCCATGTTGCTGATGTGCCCCCTATGGAACGTATTGCAGATTACATGGTTTCATAGTTGAGGACATAGGGATTTCAACCTCTATGATTTTGTTGGTCTTTTTCTGCAATTGTTGCTTCCAAGAATGTTTTGTAGTTACCCCATCCTTTTCTTTGCCAGACTTTCATCAACTTTGAGAGGCTGATGCTAACAAATTTTTATGGGAAAAAAATATTTACCTTTGATAAGAGGCAGATTTTGACTTCGATTTCCTAATGCGAGTGGTATGGGCCAAGGTTAGATTTCTGTCACATGATGAGAGTGAGTATTAATCGAGCACTTAAAATATCTAACCTATATTTTCTGATATGAGTTGAGAACTTTTCCTCCATTCATGACTGTCACAACCTTGAGGACTAAACTTTATTAGTCATCAACAGTGTTGTGACAAATGTTCAAGCTTCTAAATCAATTTTCAGGGATCTTTTTGTTTCTGTTTTTTCTACAATGTTTCTGTTTATTTGGAAAAAAAAAACTGTGTATGTGTTCTGGAAGTTTGCGTTTAAGATCTGGCTTTCTTGGAACACGAGAGTGAGTACGGATAAATGCAAGCTAGAGCAGCTTTACTAGACTGGGTCTGTTGTACATGTGCGCACAAGCTTTTATAAGAGTTCAGCTTATTTTCACCCATATAGTTCTTTATTATTACACTCTTCCTACAAAATGGGGAAAATGTATCAAGAGCCAAAAAAAGGTTCTCCTTTTGCATTTTGTTAAAGACTGCATTCCTGAAAAGATGTCATCTACAGTTTTATTTTTGTGGGCTCACAACTGAGCTGAAACCATGTTGTTGAAGGTCTCGTGCTTTCTTAACTCGTGAAGAGATTTCAAGCAACTCAACAGCCACAGGTTTCTTTGAAAATGGATGAGAATCTTTTGAATTTTCCTTATGTAAAATCTCCATTGTAGTTGATTACAAGTCTTGTAATAAATTTCTGCCTTGAAAATTGTAAGATTATACCCTCCGTGTAGAATTTCACACTGTTACTTTGAATGTTGTCTTCCGAGTTGTGTGTAGCCTTCTTACAAACTAGCCAACAATTTGGGCAAATGTTTTTTCAATGTTGTCTCTAAATCTCCTTTATTCCTTCCACAATGTCGTGAGTCCTAAAAGTTCTTTGATGGGACAGAGAAGAATTAATGCCAAAGTTGAATGAGTTACAGCCGTTATCATGTAATTAAAATGATTTTGTGCCAGTTGCTTTTGTTGGGTAGGATCCACATATAATATAATTTTAATCCTGTTTATATACACTCCTGGGACAGATTTGAGATCAGCATTGCCATTTAAGTGAGGTTAATCAAGCATACTGTATGCAGCTTTTGTTTCTCTATTGTGTGTGAAAGGTGACTGCCGCTGATGGGATCCTGACTGGCCGTTCGCTGTGAAAACCACTACTTTCTTGTTAACAGAGTGTCTGATCATTAACCTAACCCCAGCCCCGGTGACTCCTCCTGCCTGGTCCTTGGAACTGTACAGCTGTTGTTATTCACAGAGGAGCTTATAGTTATGAACTGGGTTGTACTGGCAGCAAATACGTGATTGCACAGAGGGTAGAAAACAAGTGAAAAATAATTACATCATCCCTGAAAACAAACACTATTTTTCGTATTCTTGGTGCGCTTTATGTATATGTAAAGGACATTATGGCAAAATGAAAAAGACCCTCATAAAAATCCTTCTTGAAAAGTATTGTTGCTGACAGCCGTGACCTCTGTGAGTCTGCATGTTTACCCATAATTCATAATTAACAAAGACATTAGAACTGCCACTAGAGGATTCTGGGCTTTATTTCTTTCTAACTGGGCAGTACTAATGCTGGAAGTGCTCCCAGTTCAGTGATTTAACATTTCGGGAAATCTTGGAGAGGCAGCAGAAGCCTCCTTATATAGTTCATACTCTGGGACTGTGGTTATACAGATATGGCTGAGATAATTATTCAGCTCTTGTTATTGCTATAGTTCTGCACCTGATCCCTGAGCCATTAGAGCACTCTGCAGGTTATTACAACTATCAAACATCAAGGTCTCTTTTCTAGTCTCTCGACTATGTGGTTATCATTTTACTTCTTTTAAATCCTCCATCTGCGGAGAAAGCTTCTATGCTCTGACTTGGAGATCTGCTAACGCTTTTTTTTTTTTTTTTTATGACTTCCCAAATGAAGCTCTTTTCTTACCAGCACATTAACATAAAAATATAAACTTAAGAGTTCTCCACTTGTGTTGTTTTTATTTTCTCCCTCTTGTTGATTTCTTCTTCCAGATACTGTGCATGTACACTTTAATCTGTGTAGAGAACAAGCTCAGAGAGGTGGGCGTCTCCAGAACCATGAAAACACACAAAATCTCCCCAGGATGATATGGTTTCTGGTGGTGGGTCAAGTTAGTACAGATTTTTAGCTGATACACTTCTTTCCTCTACGTACATTTTTTGCCTCATTGCTGCTTTTCAAGCTGGAGAAAAATTCTTTAAATGAGGCTTTGACTCTCTCTGTACTTAAAGATTCATTACTTTGTGTGCTGTAGGTGGGTAGTCCTCAGCATTGAAGATGGGGAATTTTATTGGAAAAAAAGTCTTTGCTGTGTGTGATAACAATAGTCTATCATGACCTGGCTTTCACTGGTTAACTAAAACCTCCCAAATATGATCAAAATCACATAGATCTGAACATCCTAGTCCTCCTTTTAGGTATTCAGGGTGCAGGCATCCACTCGGGTAATGATATTTAAGATAATTTTTAAAGAAAGGCTAGAGCAGACCTCTGTAGGCTGTGTCGTCAGGGAAAACAAGGAGCTAACGCTGCTTTATGCACTAGGGAGCTCAGCTTTTTGAAATCTGTGTTTTGCGTTTTATCAACAAAACACCTGCAAAAGGCATTCCATCAGCACCAGGCAAACTGATGAGGGATCTAATCCACCAAGAGTCAGGGGCACTCGCAAACAGTATGGCAAGGGGAGGAAACATATGGTTGCCTTACTTAATATTGCTGTACTGTCGTCCCACAACATATTCCCCTAAATGGGCATTAGCTTTATTGGGAGATCTAAAGGATGTGGAATGCAGGAGAAAATAAAAACATTGGGTGGTTTTTTTTTGGTTTTTTTTTTTAAACACAATGTGTAATTTAAGATATATAATTTGTTAGATGTACAATATATAACTTCTTAAAGGAATACATGTGCAATGCATTTATACTACTTTAATATAGGAAAGCTGTGGTTTTACGTAATGAAATCAAAGGGTAATTATGCTTTGACTTGTGCTATACTTGTTCTTCAGTTATTCTTATGTATTTTTACTGTCTTCTCTACAGGGCCTTGCATGAGAATAGCAGCATTTTCATACCAACTCTTTGTTAAGGTCTCTCAGCAGCAAAATTTAATATTTTTGCTTAAAAAAGACTCCACAGTTCTCAATTTTGTTTTATATTGTATTAGTGTGACATTAAATAGAATTGACCCAAAAGTTCTTGAGGGACTTGAATATTCTCTTATATTGGGATAAATCTTAAATATGTAGAAATATATAAAGAATGTATCCGACTAATGATTCTGGTTAAAAATGGTGAAAATATATGAGGTTTAGGATTTGAATGACCTGTTAATATTTTTTTCTACACTTCTGGGAGCTACAAGAAAAGGGAATTTCTAAACCTTTTTTTTTTTTTTGAGTCCATTGATTAAGCTTTAAAATTGCTGTGTCTGATGACTGTAAGACCGTGTTATTTGGGCACGCAAGTCTAACCAGCTACACTGCAGGTTGAACAGCCTTTCAACTTGAGTAGTTGTGTGTGTGTGTGAAAAAAGTAATAATAATAATAAAAAAATTAACATTTTTATGTTTCAGGTGGCTAAAGCACTTTCTTGTGTTGATCCCAGGGACCTACATGTGCACCTCTAAAATACTTCTTTTTTAATTCTCCTATTGGAAATGTACAACACTATTTGCAGAATTCCCCACCAACATTGTTGGTGAAAGCACACAGCTAGGGACATCATAAAGATAATTTGCCAAGCTAAATATTACTTGCATTCTTACAGATAAATTAATTTCAAAGTAGTATTAGAACAATTTAGAGCAGAAAGAAAAGGCTTTGAGAAGAGCACTGAGAAGATAAACAGTGCCACCCTTAATAGGAGTCCTGTTGTTTTAGGTACTTTTCTCTTGTTTAAAACCAATGAGTGCTTGCCTCCTCAGTCTCCGTAGTCTCACAATTCAATGCTTACATGCAAAAACTTGTACTTATGTCCTGTTCGATTTAGGGCAGATATAAGAATTGACTTTGGCCTTAGGATGAAATAATCGGCACCTGCTTTTCATTAATCCCTGTCTTTAAATAATAATAACTAGACTTACGATATTTATTAACTTATAACTTGCTTTGGAATGTGAAACCACATCAATCAGAAAATGGGTCATGAACTAATTTTCAAGTATTTAATATTATACTATAAGTAGAGCCCTGTTACGATGTTTCTCATAAGAGGTGAATAATGGGGAATTGATAGAACTGGTTAATTATGCATTTTTTAACTTTATTTTAGGACCACCGCAGTAAAACATATTGGGATGTCAGTTATGCTTGTGTTGATCTGACGTAAGGCTTCTTGCTTCCCTGCGCCATCATCGCTTCATCATGTCCAGAGGCACGTGCTGCTGTGAATGACACCCTGTGGTGCTCCGGTATCTTTGGAACAAAGGTGACTTCAGTACCCTGGCTCTTCTTTTAAAGACAGAATTGCATACTGTGTTTAGTCTGTGCCAGGGCTGCTCCGGCAAGCTGAGGATGACAGCAAGACTGGTAGGGGCGGTGGTCTCGGGGATAAAAGTCACGGTTCCGCAGCACCACAGCAAGCCAAGGTCAGGTGTGGTCCAATGATGGGAAAAGGCCACGTCCAGTGATGGTAAGCAGGGTTAACAACAGATCACCAGGCAGATCCACAGCAAAGTAACCAGTTTGAGGTCAAGCCAGGAAGGCACATTAGTTCAGGATCCTTGAGGTACATGGCCAAGCACAGGCACACCTGTGGCATAGCTGAGGTGAGGACTGAGGACAAGCTCTGGACCTTCTGACCTCAAATGCAGCTCCTATAAATGTAGCAAAGAGGCAGTGGCTCTGGCAAGGCTGCTCACAGCTCTTCCTCACACAGCTCTTCTTACAGCAGTCTGATCCAAGGTTACAGAGCTGCAGCATATCAGAGATGGCCCTGAACACAGACAGCCAAATTTGGGGTTTGGGGGCTGCATGTGCACGAAAGTCTAGCATTACATGATTGGTCTTTTGGGTAAACAGGACAGTTAGAAAATAAACTTCTGGTTTCCTGGCTTGTAATGCCTAAGCCTAGCACTGAACTGCTGAACTTCAAATTAAAGGTAGATTGTATTCCTTAAGTTTCAAAGTGGTTTTGTGGACCTCTAGGCCAGTGGGAAATGAGCAACTAAATCCTTGTGAATAGTTGAGAAATGTAATGCTTTTAACAATTGCTGACTTTCATGTTGTCCAGGACTCATTGCTATCTAGATAGATACCATACACTGAAAGGAAAATTAGGCATGTACTTCTCATGAATGTTTTATAGGACTATATTCTTTGTTATTCAGAACTTGCATCAGCTTTCCTGTGAGTTGTACAGATGCTCTTGATTGCTAAATTGAGCTTGTTATTTCCCAGTTCAAGAAAGAAACAAGTTTTAGAAACCTAGTGGTAAAAGATACCTGACCACATTGAAACTTAGAGATCTATCTTGCTAGTAAGTTTTACCAGCAGACAAGTGTGTGAACCAGGGCGGGGTGGGAGGGAAATGTTTCAGACTATCAAACAAAAGTTAAGAGAAGGTGTAGCAAAACAATGCTTATGTGTATTTATCCTTCCATGTATCCTGTCTGTAGTCCTGGGACTTGACTTGTACTTTCATATGGCACTGCACTCGGCCATATTCTGTGTTGTCTTCTACCACAGAAGAGCAGCGGGGGATTATTCCAAAGTGGAAAGGATAAAGTGGCAAAGGATGGGGCGGGAGACTGAGAAAGAGATCATGAGTGGATGGGTGTTTCCTGGGGAGCTCAAACAGCAAACTTTGTCTACCTGTTCTGCCAAAATAATGTTGCCTTGCGATTGAGCACCCTGCTGCGGTGCACTTCTCCTTGGTGACAAAAGGGTGTATGACTTCATTGACAAAGGGGTGACTTCAGCACTCAACCAATTATCAACATAAAGATATAATACAGGAAGAAAAAGGTCTAATTTTTAGGTAATGCAAAGCCACCACTAAGAGAAATCTCAGCTACAATACACTGGCATGTACACCACAAAACCAAAATGAAAAACTTAGGTGCCTCCTTAGCTTCCTCCACTGCAACTGTCATTGCAGCAAATATCTTATGTAAACTCACCCTCTACTTGGAGACTTCTTGGGTAATTAGATAATAGTAGATGGTGCTTCAGTTCTTGTTGATTTCTAGTGTGGTTAGACCTTAACATCTATTGCTTTTCTCTCCTTTCTGGTGGATTAAGAGCAACATCTTCTTTCCAATCCCCTGCCAACCTGAAAATATATTTTAAAGACATGTCTTAAAATGAAGTTATGTTTTACTTTGTATTCTTACATAGTAGTCATTTGGTAATGTTAGAAGTGTCTATTGCGTTCTCTCTTTTAATGTATGCACGTCACTAGTGGTTAGGTGTGAGGCCATAGATAATTTTCTGTTTCAAAATAATTGATCTAAGTCTTCTTCGCTAAGAGGGATTTCTTTTCTTCTTCTTTTCTTTCTTTCTTTCTTTTTTATTTTTTTTTCATTAAATAAATCTTAGTGGAACAATATACCATTTCAGGTCAGTCCTGTAGGACCACTCTGGTCTCGGTGTGACTGCTGCTGCAGAGCATGGAAACTTGCTGGCACAGGATTGCAAAGTGACTCTGCAGGGGCTGGATGACTTCCAGCCAGCAATGAACCACAGCCAAGAAATGCCAATATGGATAATGCAAACAAGAGAGATTTGGGGCACATTTCGATTTAACCATCTGATTTAATTGACAGAATAAATGCACCTGTCATCGGGTAATATTCTTGTGATTAGTTTTGGCTGTGCTGATGAAATGATGTTAAAAGAATGTCAGAACAACCTGTCCTGGGACTCCTACAGGCAGTTTCAAGCTAAAGAAGGTCAGTTTTCAACTAGATAAAAGATTCAGAATTACCTCCTCTTTCTTGCCTCTTTTTGTGATTGCAAGTGTCTTTTACTGAGACACAGAATCATGTATCTTGCATATTCTCCTTTTGCAGCCATTGTTATAGGTCCTCGGGTCTAAGCAATCACTCTTAAGTGAAAAGATGACCTGTGCTTATGCAGGCTTTGTTAAAACTATTCTGTATTTGGAAGGAGATGCATTCACAAGGTCAGTGTTTGCCAATTTGTACATTGTCATTCAGAATTGGCGGCCTTTGTGGAAATGGCAGCTCGTTTAGGAGCCGAGGGGTGGTGTGCACCAGAGCCTTTTGCATCCCTAGGGAGTTGGCAAGAAAGAGATTGGCTTCTGCAGCTCTGGGGCCATACCTGGCTTCCTTTAGTCTCCTGTAAGAGGAAACAGGAGTTGGTTCTGAGTAACACTGTGCCAGGACCTCCTTTTGTCCAGGACAGGTGCCATTTCAGAGGATGTAAAGGTAAGAGATATGTTAATCAAAGTTGGGTTTATTGTTACTGTACGTGAGTGGGTATGTGTCCGTGCAAACTGGGGATAAGGCCCATTTTGCTGCTACGTGATGAGGAAAAGTCCTTGGTCTGAAATGGTAAACTGGCAAGCTGGACAAAAGTTTGGAAAAAGGATAGATGAGGGTCTCTATTTTATGGAGGAATTGCTCTACTGGAGCAGGAAGTATCCTAAGGAGGAATTACACCTCCTCCACAGTACCTGCGGCACTGACTTCCGTTGCCATGTTGCATGAGGTGGTTGTGGCCACATGGCTGCACATCCCTTTGTACAGATGGAGCTGCAGCTGTCCCGGTTTCAGAGGGGGAAATTGAGGACAAGGCAATTTAATAATTTGCCAGAGGTCACAGCTATGGTCTGTGACAGCACAGAGGATGAATCTAAATCTATTCAGGCCCAGGGCTTTATCCCCAAGACAACAATTCTGTTAATAGAAAAGAAATAATATTTCTTTTTTCAACACCACACTTCTAGTGGTGTTTATTCTTCATTTTGGTGTATTTAAAAGCTTCACTTTGATATTTATTGGTTTTAAGCAGGAATGTTAATATACTGAGAATGGAACCTGAATGACAAACCTCCTTGTTGAACACCTGAATGTACAGTTTGTGCAGCTTCCCCCAGTGAGCAGTTAGTACAGGCCACTCGAAACCGCTTCAGATAAGTTATGCACTTGGATGCTCACTTTTGGGGAGAGGTTAGTTCAGCTTCTGCCTCTGCCTCCCACTAAGATGGATTAAATAGCAGAGCCAGGCAGGGATTTTGACTGGATAAATAAATTCAACATTTGAATATGTTTATGTGCTGAAATGCAATTTGTGAAAAAACAAATTGCTTCTCATTGACAAGTTAAAACTGTAGAGGGGAAAATGCAAGCTTCCTTTCTCATGAACTGGATTGCAGAGCCAAAGTGAAATGAAATGTAAAATACCTTTCTGTAGACTGAAATAATTTTTTTTATTATTAAGTCCACATGAATGAGATTGAACAGAAAGTGGTGCAACTTGTCCAATGCAGAGATACTGTGTAATGTTTAGATGCCATCAAATTGCATTGAAATTCCGTGTTGCATGGGGCTTGAGGCTGCACTGGTATGGATTTCACCTTGAGAACACAATTGCTGTACAAGTGCTCTTGAAGGTGTTTTTTTGTTGGGTGTTTTTTTTCTCTATTTTCTAAGTCTCAACATACATTAGTGTCTAGATAGCACCAAAGTACTGCTTAAGTTACACATAGTTAAGCATGAAATTTGGAGTTGCACAGTTTAACTCTCACAGCTTAAACAAGCTTTTGATTTTGATCCATTTACACACTACATAATGAAACATGTCAGTTAATGACCAGACACTAGGGAGTGCTCCCAGTCTGCTATACCAGTGTGAATGCTGTGAGAGTTGGAGGTAGCACCAGGGGGCTAGATATTCTAATCTCACAGACAAAAAGTGCTTTTGATGGTTTTGAAAATAAATTCTAAATTCCGTTTGTAAGCTTCTGTTAAAGGAGACAGTTTTCCTTAGTAAATGTCTACAAATGCTACACTTATGTAACATATGTTAAAGCAATATGTATTTATAGCTTTGATAAGGCTTAGCTCAAATGGACAGGCAGTGGCTCCTGCCTGCTCATAGCATATTATTCAGCAACTGGTCTGGCGTGTGGGGAAGGTCCTAGCATAGGTTAGATAGGAACATATGGGCTCTCTTGCACAACTTTATTCCCATTGGCGATGTGAAAATTCCTTTTAGTCTGTATCACCATTTTTCAGGAATAATTTTTATTTTGGGTCAATGCCTAGTGATCCATCAAATATATGGAACGTTCTTTTAGGAATAAGGAAGCTTGTTTTAACTCTTAATTCTCCATGACACTCCTTCCCATTGTATGTCCACTTACAGAAGATATTCGACTTGAGAGGTATTTTCTTCTAATTTACAAGAGGAGAATATTTATAAGGTATAATTGTATTGATTTTAGGGAGAGTATGTAAGGCAAGGTCTCTAAGACTCCAAAACAGCTCAGGAAAATAGGTCCGTGCATATTTTAGATTTAAGTTTGTCAGATTAAACACATTAAAATTCTATGAGAGAAGAAACACAAAAATATCACTGTAAAATGAATTCAGCAGATTGTGCCATGGACAAGGCTCACAGGAAGAGAGGGGAGAAACCAAAAACAAGTTTGAAGCTTCTGTGTGGTTGAAGTGAGGCCACTTAACTCCTTCGCCTTGAACTCCAGGAAAAATGAGGAGGATGAGGAATATATTATATTATTTAGAAATATATTGTAGCTTGTAAACATGGGAAGAGGGGGTTTTTTAGCAGTCTTGGAGGGACTTGGCATTAAAGAAAGAATATCTTAATTTGGTTTTAAAAGTAAAACTGTTCAGCAACTAAAATGCAAATGATTCTTGCCAGCTCCTCTCTTTCTAGTTTTTTACATTCTACAAATAATAAACTGAAGATTTTGTGAAAAAGTTCTATTCCTGCTTCCATCCTCAGCTTTAAGTTTCAGCTCGAGTAGATGTGTCCTAGGTAACAGTGGCTTTCCTAAAGCTTTTAAGGACTCTTGAAGCGTTACAAGCATCGTTAGAGCAAAGTGTTTCTGGGCGATGGATGTGGGACAAGATCACTTCCCTAGATCCTTTGCTTCTCATAATTCTGCTCCTGCTTCCCTATCAGCATGAACAACCTGCTTTTGCTACTGAAAGGGCAGAGCAACTCATGAGTCAGCGGAGAGAGAGAAAGAAATTAGCTCCGTGTGTGCAGATGTGGTGGTGAGTTGGTCTGAAAAAAGTCAGTGAAGGTGGAGCTGTCCTATTGCTACTGATTCACACGTGGAAAAGCGTCATCTTTCCTTGGCTAGGGGCAAGGGAGGATTCTGAGGCAACCTGGGAAGCTGGACAGACCTTTTGCTTCTTGGGAGAAAAGCAGGGCATTTGGAGAAATAAAAGAGGAGTTGAAGTGATACTTGTTCAATTCAATTTCTGTGTAGAGCATTGGAAAAACAAAACTACTTTTGATCCCAAGAGCCGAAGTATAGCACAGAGTAAATGGGTTCAAATTCTATTCAGTTCATGAGCAATGTGTCTGCTGTCCCAGGGGTGGCTTTGGCACCGTCTTAATTCCCAGTTTCCATACAGCTACCCCACTGCATCATTAAATCTCACAGGAAATGCAAATACAAGTTGCCTGTCATTTATCAATGAAAATATTGTTTAACATTTGCAGTGTATACACAACCCATTATGAAACTCAGTGGTGCATGCTCAGAAGCAAAATGTATTACTATAGATACCAGTAGATAACTATTTATAATTAATCCTGTAGGAATAGCAGTTCTAACCATAAGAAAAATCTACACTAAATGGAGGGTGAAAATGCCTTAAGTTATTTTCAGGGCTGTTTAGGCTACTGGTTTGGCCATTTCAGTGTCAGCCGTCATTCAGACAGCAAGAGAAGTGAGTCAGAATTCATTGCCCAGCAAACAGTAAATACTCAGAGAGGGGCTGAGTCTTATTCCATGATCTAGTTTTTGGTATTTTGAATTAAAAAAATATTTTGTTTATACAGTCACGCAAACCTAGATGGAGCAACTTTTCTTGCAGTAAACCCTGCGATCGAAAGTCTGAGTGAGCTAGCCCAGCTCTGCAGAGATGCCTGTCACAGGTGTTTCAATCTGTTCATCCAAAGAAAGTATTTTTAATTCTCCTTAACATTCACATCATCAACTGGGGAGAACCCTCATTTCCGTCTATTAGCATGGCTTCCACCTGTAGGACATGAAAAATTATCTGAATCGAGTTCCTAAGCGATCTTCCTGAGAAATGACTGAATAACCGATTTTTAGCTGGAGAATACCTTACATTAATGACATTACTGGTCATTCTGCCTCTCATACTTAAACTGTCACCTCTACTTCTGTCTCTTCCAATGGTCTCTAAGACAGCTCATTTTCTCCCCTTCTCAGCATACAGATGTAAAGACACAGGCCTTTTACATCTGCTTCCTGATGACTATTTCCTTGACAGAGCTAACTGACCTTTCTTAAAAGTATGGGGGTGCTTCTTAGAAATAGAGGGCATCAAATGAAGTTATTAAACCCAAAATACAGTCATATTATTACATGTGAGACTGGGGCAGGCTCTGTTCTTGCAGCCCTGGGGCCGGGGGAGGTTCTGAGGGGCTCTGCAGTTGTGCTGTCTCAAAGTTGATCTGAGCCTGGTAGTCAAACTCCTCTGAGAGGTGAACATGCTCAGGGATATATCACATCGTATATAAAACCCATGCATTTATTAAATCTATGTAACTTTTTATTCTTTTGTTTTTTTAAGAGACTTTTTTCTCAGCTAATTTGATTCCTGGCCATTTGTTGTTGATTATTCAGATGTACGTTTCTGTCTGCCACTCTCTTCTAATGTAAAGGATAGTTCATCAATTTAAACTTGGAGCATATTGCACTAATCACCCTTTGCTGTCAATCTCTGGTGTGTTAAGACATAAATCCAGACTAAAAAGCCTTTTGGACATGGAGGAAAAGCCACAAATGAGAAGTGAGTTGAATCACACATTTCTACAGGTGCCATAAACTTACAAAGATGGCCAAATAACTTGCGTTTACAGCCTTGTAAAGATCTGTCTTGTTACTGACCCATATTGGACGGCTTCTGAAGGGCTGGTTTTCTATGTGGCATTTTGGAGTCATGCAGAGGTGGTCGCTGCACTGACTGTGTACAACCTCTGACACCCTGTTCTTCATGAGCAGAGAGCGCTCGTGAGCCAAGCTGAAGTTCACATAGTAGGACATTGCTAGAAAGCCTTCAGTCTGATGCTTCAAGGTGGACACAACATGAAATGGCTTTCAAAATTTCCTGTCAATTCTGCATGTATTAGAGTGTGTAAGAAACCCTCGTACTTAAGTTGTATAATTCTTACACCTTCTTCAAATACCATGTGTGTCAACTTTATCAGCTGCTCTGCAGCTGGATCTCTGTTTTATCTTTCATCCTTTGCTAGTGAGAATGATTCAGGTGCTTAAACGTACTGCCTTAAGGCATCTGAAACACCTACAAGGAATGGCACACAGTGTAACACACAGACCATGGGTGACCTACCAGTGGCAACTCGCAGCAGACCAGACCTGCTAGGGGGTCCAAAATGACCCTCAATGTTGTGTTGGGGACCTAAATTCTTTATGGTATGTCGATTACAGAGAGGTTTATCTCGAATATGTCCCAACAACTTGAAGTTGTGCTCTAAATTTAATACCATATTGGTGAAGTAGACTTATGTGAATTAACTGCCTAAGTTAACGTTATGTGATTTTTAGTTTTAAAGCTACAGAATTCAAATAATAATTGTGTTACTGTGAGAACTCATATTTCATGCTGAATACTCCAAATCACAGTAAAATTATGGTCAGGAAAGTGGTTTTGTGCATATTTGTTAGGACAGCATTGGAAAAGATGATACACTGCATCCAGTGGATATTTGTCCTTGATGGAAACTTAATTTGATAAAAAATGAGAAGAAATTATTTAAAGAAAAAGAAAACATTTTAGAATGAGGAGCGTTCCAGTGGAAGATATTGTCTTGATTTTTTTTATGATGATAATAGTTAAAATCAAGTGAACCGCAGCTCACCAAATTCTGGTTTTGCACTTTAGCATACTGCTTTCAGAAAGCAATAACAGGACAAATTATCACCCCTTTGATGTTTCTAGAAATAGCACATGCAAAGTAATCTTTTTTAAATAGCACTTCGGAATTTTTATCATATAAAACCCAAATGTGGAAGAAAAATCTGAATGTCTGCCCTGTTTTTTAATCATGACAGTGTATTTTCCTTATTAAGCTCCTCATGGTTTGTATACATTGGGAAGGAAAATGCTCAGGCAATACCGGGCTTCTTGTGAACCTGAACCACTTGCTCACAACTGTTGGTGACTCATGGTGCTGCTGTTTGCAGAGGCAAGACCCAACTCCTGCACTTGCACACGTTCTTTGGGTAAAACTGAGGCCCAGAGGCTGAAAGAACTGGTCTATGCATTAGCGTTTCACCTCTTTCTTCTTTCATGGAAGACCTCTAGTTTTTGTTCGCAAGGGATCTTGCCCTCTAACACATGATATTTAAGACAGATTGATCATTAGGGATGCTGGACGTGGCTATATATAAGGCAGAAGAGACTTTCTTTCCCTAGATGTTTTCAGCCAGCTGCCATATTCTTAATGCACAGAAGGTTTAGTATTTCAGGAAGTTTATTACTGTTACATGTTTTAGGACTTAGTTTTGGATTCAGTAAATCTATTAGCTCAATGAACATATATTTAATTTAGCTGAGTTGTGTATGAAATAGATCATTACAACAGTTGTATTGTCCTTTATAACCGGCTTTTTGTTGGACTATTTCTACACAAACAGATGTCCAAGACAATTTTGTGTTGCAGTTGTGTTTATAAAATCCTTTGCACATTTATGTTGCATTTCTTTATGACCTCTGTTTCTCTCCTCTTCTACAGACACGTTTGACTAAACATCTTTGGTAGTGGAAAGCTGTAACAATAGTCATCATTTTGGTGACACTGAGTCACTGCTCCCCACCAGCACTGATTTTTAAGTCTTGCTCTGCCACTGCAACAGGAGAACAATGATAATCTTCGGTAATCAATGCTACACTATTCTCCCAGCTTCAGTCTGCATGCAAGTCGCACAAATAGTTTGTTTAAATATCAATACATTAAGAAACTACCTTGGAAATCCCTGAAAACTTGCCAGCTAACTTTTGGTGTGCTCCAGCCATTCCTACTCTTCTCTAAAGAACTTTGCCAAAACATTAAAACCTGTACAAATTGCATGCAACATCTAAAAAAAAAAAAAATAAAATCCTCTCTGTTCTAGTTTTGAACTGAGAAACTTTTCTAGACATTGCTAAAATCTGAATGCACAAATATAGCCTATGTGTGGTCAGTAATAATGCAACATCCTCCTTTAAAGCAGAAAGCCCTTCTTCAGAGGCTCCAATAGCTAAATGCAGGACGTTTTTACTGCATTAATGCTGCAACATTATTACTTTGGCAAAAATGATAATTAAAATAAGTCTTTCCAATCCTTTAAAGCTGTATTGGAAGAAAAAGAGTTCCTAATAGTAGAAACAATTTTACATAAGCTATACCCGATGTCATTTTGGAAAACAGAGCAAGCAGAAGTCATGATTTCCCTCCCAACAGCAGTTAACCAACTGATCTCACTTAACAACCTAAAACACCCATTAAACCTATTTGTTTCCACAGCTCAGAAACAGCAAAAAGAACAATTTATGTGACTGAATTAATATATATGATTCCATTACCGTTTAGGTGCCCTGAAAGATGGCACACAGGGGCTTTGCATGACCTTTCCTTTAATGTTCAAGTATTTTTTAAGTGTGATTAAGAGGTGATGAGTGATAATTGTCTTAAGGATGCCACCCACCCTTCTAATAAGGGTGTTCAGTGAGATCTGACCTTAATGTCTGATTTGATTTTTAAAAAGGTGTTGCCAGATAAGCAAAGCCGGTGAGTTGCCCACTTTACACACACACGCATGCATACAAAAAAAACCACAACCAAAAAAAACCTCACAAACCCCAATCCCTCACTGCCCCCGCCCCTCAAAAAAAGAAAAAAAAAAGAACAATTGATTCTGTTGTAACTCAGATCTCATAATATCAAATGTAGCACTAGAAAACTGAATATCTCACTTTGGAATCAGCTTCCGTGGTTACAAATGCTCTAAACTGATGTTGAGGATAGACCAAACATCTAGTTAATGTTACTCCCATCATCATATGATGTAATATTTTCCTGATATTATTAGTATATTGGATATTTTTTTCCTATTTCTATCATTCATATTATGTTCTCGCTTCCCTGCTTTTAGTAGCTAACATTGTCCACTGAAAACAATTTATTATGCCAGCAGATGAAAGGTGATGGATCTGTATGTGGGACAGACTGTAGCATTCATGTCAATTACATTATATTAGGGCTTTCCATTAATTTTGTCTTCCAACTTCCTGAAAGACTGGAAGGCAGATTCATCTTTTCTCTGATGTAATTGTATTGATTTCAGTGGTGCTATTATGAAAGGAAACAACAATAAATGACAGGAGATTCTGGCCCGAGTTTTGCCAGCCTGAACTTTGTTCCAGAAGATTTGCTGAACATGACTGTTAAGTTGTTTATTTATAGACCTTTCCTTCCCATGATCGCAGCATTCTCTTACTTTCATATCTGTGATCATTAGGCAAACTGCATAACCCTGTTTGATGGTAGTTTTCAATAATTCAGTGTTTGATTCTAGAATGACAATCTAATTCTGTCAAAAAAAAAAATCTTTGTTATATTGCACAAGGTGCTTATATTCCAAGATTTTCTCTTATTAGACTCTTTCCGATGTGACATGCCTTCCTCTTTCGTAGAATCCTTTTACAAACACTCTGCATTTAACCTACTTTCTCCAACAAGTTATTTGGATACCAGTAAGAACTCTGTTGCAAGGGGCATGAGCTGTACTGGCATCTCATGGTTCAGTTTTGCCTATGATTTACATTATTTTTAACATAAATAGCAGAATTCTCTATTATCAATAACTAGTTTATTCAGTTTAGAATAACTGCATAATTATGAATGAGATGCTCTGATAATACAGATTTATTTTTTTTTCCTGTTGTACTAGTTGAGTTGATGGTGAAGTATGACTTCTGCTGAGGATTTTTTGGTATAAGATCGGTATAAGATCAATGTCTTCATCTGCAATTACTAATCTACAGATATATTTACTAGTACTGGGAGCAGTGTGCAAGGCTGACTTGCAGTATCCATTTAGTCAAGAAATACAATAACAGATACCATTATATTGGAAAAGGTGATCTGCAAGTGCGCAGGCGGACTGACTAGTGATTAGAATAAGAAGGAATAATGATTTTTATGGGTTTATAGCTTCAGGCACTTTATAAATACAGAAACTAGACATCTCTAAAGACTGTGGGCTGCTGCCCTCTTGTTTCGACTCTGTGGTCATTCTAGGTAGGTAGAATCAATCCAGTGCTACTGTGCTCTCTGCATCTGCAGACATGTTTGTGGGTAGGATCCCACCCAAGTGTTTGGTGCAGCAGTGTCAAAGCCTCTTTTTTTTTTTTTTTTTTTTTTACCGGTTTTCTTTTTTTGTTTCCCTGCTGCAATGCAGTGAAGTAAGTTACTTTTATAGCATTGAGAAATCTCCTTGTACATGGAAAATGCAGTGTTGTAAAATACAAACAGAATTGCTATTGAAATTACTCTCATTGCTTTGCCACATCTACAAACTTACACTAATTTAAAATAGAGATAGTGCTTTGATTACTAAGAACTTCTACAGGTATGTTGAGGAACTGTGAGAAAGTGTCAGCACTTGATCCGAAATTGGAAGGTGTGAGCAGGTTCCTGTTTTCCAGTTGTGCAGATCACTATAAACTGAGCTATTAAGCCAGAAACAAACAAAACCCCCAGAACTGGTCCAGTAGATTTCAGGGAATGTTGACAGGGAAAAACGGTGCCAGTATCAAGTATTTCATTCCAAAACATAACCTTTGCAGTGCCAAACGAAAACCAAACAAACAAAACACTAAATAACCCCACAACCATTTAATAAAAGTGAAGATGGAAAAAACTGCTTGGAAGTAGAGTCAAAGCACCAGGTAAGAGACAGAAACACAAATAGACAAAAAAAGCTACAAATCCTATACAACCTCTGAGATGAGATTACAGTGTTGGGGCACTGGAATCATGCACTGAAAATGGTCTTTAAACTGCATTCTGGAAACGTTACTGCTACACTGTAATGATATTTTGCAGGAAAGTTTTTATTTTATTCCTGCACGTGTCCTACGAGTGAGATGACGTATGTATCAAAAAATGAAGACTGTGTATAAAAATTTGCTTTAGAAAAGATTACAGTGGCACATATATTTAAAAACAAAATGTCAGTGGTTGCTATTTTTGGAAAAATTGAATATTTAGTGTATGATAAATGCTGATATGACTTTTCATTTTGGCTAGCCCAGCTATATACTAATTGAAGAATTCATATAAATAGTTGAGGTGGATGGCCTGTGGATATTGTACACAAATAAGCTTTCTTAAAATATCTCTTTGCCACCATCAGTGACGCCTACTTAGAATAAATGGACCTCCAGACTTCTAGCACTGCAACTGAAATGATTTTTTTTTTATTTACTTTTAAGAAAAAAAAGAAATTTCAATCTTCAGATCATTGCTATTACATGAGGAATGTTTGCTGCATGAAGTATATTCAGAGATGATTCCTAAATATGTGCAGCACATACTGTGTAGACAAGATAAGTTATGTAGTTTCTCTGGGTTTTCATATTTAACCTGTTAGGGAAAAAACAAACAAACAAAAAAAAAAACCACAAAGAAACAAACGGATAAGAAATCTGTGTTCAGGTGCTACAGCCCAAATGATCCTTTGTGCAGCTGTCTGATGCAGCTCTCAAGGCTTTGGAAAGAAACGTAGCTGGCTTTGTAAAAGCTGTGTGGCAAATACCATGCATACCTGTACTTTAGAATTTCTTTTATTAGGAAGTCCACTTTGTCTTGTCCAGGTCAGCGTGATATCTGACAGAGGTCAGAGATCTTGTGCAGCTCGCAACTCTGGAGATTGATGGCCAGGAAGGTCTGATTCTGCTAATTGTCTTCCCAGCAGTTCTTGTAATTTTATGCCAATCGGACACCCTTAAATAATTACACTAATTTTGTGGAGATACTTATGTAGTACTCTTCAAGAGTGTATCCCAGTCAGGCATAGGTGGTTCCAGGGAGCTGCCGAGCAAGTTAGTCTTTTGTAAGCAACAGTAAATGACTGTATTTTGCCTGGAGTCTCGGTGTTCTGGGGCTACCTTCCGCACATGCACATAACTTTGTGAAAGCAAAAAGTTTACAGACATTCACAAAGCGGTCAGAAAGAGAGTGGTGGGAGCTGTTAGGCACAGACATCACCTTCGGCTCAGGAAATTCCTAAGCAGCAAATTCCTGGAGGCTGGGAGAAGATCTTGGGGGAATGACCCTGGACATCTGTCTCATTCTCAGGCTCTTCCGAAGTGAACTGTAGTTAGCAACTGGCTATTTCTAAGCCTAGTGTGGCTCTACGAGCACCATGCCTGGGAAGACTCAAAAAAGGCGAGCAGATGCGACACGTTATTCTTTGCTTAAACTATAGCGGTAACCATAGCCGGTCCCTTTTTCCCCCGTAGGCATCGGTCTCCTATTCAGGCTGCATCACAGGAGGTAATGGAGGCAGTGATGGAGAACAGAGCTTTTGCACAAAAGACGCTGACTCATAGTCTTATCTCTGGGCTCTCTTTTCAAGGTTCTTTTGGATGCTGTGAAGTTTATTAGCTACTAATTTCTGGTTTACATAATTTTATTTCTTCTTGTAGCTGCTTAAATGTATAAAGGTGGGAATATTTTTCATTTAATGCTTTAAAATCAAGTTCTACATAACCACTTCAAAGGAGAAATTGAACAAGGTTGTGTTACTAAGCAAGAAATCAAATTTAGATAGATGTAAATCTAGGGCGGAGGAAATTAACCAGCAAACAAATGGATTTTTTTCTTTATGTGAGTTTACTAGGAATCAAATATATAGCCCTTTATGCAAGTTCTGTGAGAAGTGGAGGAGAGGATCAGCTCCCAAAACTTTATACTGGCACCTGTGGGTGAGACTCTGCACTAGATCAGTAGCCGTGAATTAACCTGTTGTGTAGTCACCCAGACCTGCAACTAAACCTGGAGCTAATCCTCAATTTGAGGTTTTTCAAATGTAGGGGAAAAAAAAGCCTTGTTTTTAAAACACGTTTTTCTTAGTTCTGCGCTTTCTGATTTCAAAGAGTGAAGGCAGCAATGCTGAAAATACAGTAGGAAACACTAACTTCATACCTAGGGAATACCTTTTGGATTGCATTAGAAGTCGTTTTCTTTCTGGATTTTCAGCCCAGATTTGCAGGCACTCAAAAGATTCCAACTCTGTAGATAAATAACTGTCTTTGTGAGAAGTACTTGGTGTTTTCCAGGTTAGAATTACCTGCTGAGCTTTCTCCATTGCTATACACTCTGTTGTGATCTGCAAATTTTTGTTACAGCTTTATTGAATATTTTATTTTAAAAAAGATTTCTGTTTTTGAACTCTCATGTATGGAGTTTGCTCTTCCTTCACTCTAGAAACCCAATAAAGCACATGCTTAATTGACCACATTCAACTGGATTAATCTCCTGTTTAAGTGTTGCTGGGTCAGAGCCTTGAAGAGTCTATGAGGCAACTAAGTGAGCAAGGGCTACAGAGAGAGAAAGGGTATAACACAGGATCTTCAGTTTTGGATTTGAAAATTGAAAGCACTGGAATTTATATTAATTAAAATGTATTAATATATATCAGTATCATATGATACTGGGGAAAAGAAAGGTGGAGATGAATGGTTTGGTTTGTTTCAGTTAGAGAGCGGAAGGTTAACTTCCACCTTTGGGGTAGATGGCATGCGTGGGGGTGAAAAGAAAGCATCTGATCTTGCTGAGTGCTCATGAGACGCTACAATCTCACAAGATCTATATGGATGCTAGAAGAAGCTTTAAGCTAAAAGCCTGTTCTTGCTCTGGTGTGTCATATTAATATTCTTTTCCTTCATGGCTCTTGATGATTTGAGTATGTGGCTCTAAGAACATTCATACTTTGCCTATGAAAATTAAATTAACAATAAAAATTACTGTTGCAAAATGGGAGGTCCCAAATCTCTAAAAGATGTAGGCACTTGCATTTCCAGAGCCACCATGAGAATGAAATGTTTGCTAGCTTTGGTATGGTGTAGAAAATACAACTTAATATTGAATTCTGATCAATCTGTGCAATGCTTAGAATGTCCCAAATTATGTTAACTCAAATCAAATCTCTCTTTGCTAACATTTTTTCTTACTTCCTTGTGCGCTTGTTTGCTCTATTGTGCATTCAGGCTGAGTGAAGGTAACCTCCTTTATATGGACTAAAAGAGCTCTGCTGTTTCAGTTTGCATGATGTAAATCAATACATGTGTTCAGAACCTTTCCAGCTAAGGGCACGGCTTGCTTTTCAGTGTATTTTTTATCCTAGGGAATTGGAAAATTTCTTCTCCCTTCACATTTATTGCATGCGTTCTTCTGCAGAGTAGTCATTCTGTTCCACGTTTCCAGAGGAATTTGGGTCATTGTTTACTTGTGGCTTCATTAAAGAATGTCCAGTAGCTACCAATTTCAATTGTCAACCTTTGAATATCGAGCACGCTATTCTAATACTCTTTGAAAGCGCTGCATGTAGCACAGAAACCTGAGAGACACAAGAGCAGCTCTAGCCAAGTTATAAAAAGAGCACTACCATTTGCTGCCTGAACAGAAGGAACGTGTGGGGAGATCGAGGGCATTGCCATGACAATTCCGACCGACGGATCTTTGTTCTCGTAGCGTTCTGACATAGACTTTCTTGTTCCAACATCAGGGCAAATGATGATGAAGAGAAGCCGTGCTTGTTGTGGAGAATACGTGGCCAAACACCACTTCCTCTGTTTGTTGGAGCTACAAAATACGTGGTCAATGGAGTCTAATTTGAATGACATTTTATGGGCACACAGAGGTTGGTGTGAAGTAAGGAATGCTCTACTTTGACCTCTGTAGCCTCTCTACAGAGAGCTTAATAGAGAAATGTTTTAAATTACAGTATGTTCCAATTATTGTACATTTATGGGACGGTGTGAGCTCCCTCTACGGGCTAATTTAACGTCTGCAAATTCCAATAATTCTTTTTTGTAACAAAGCCTCTGTGTAGCCTAGTGGATAAGGTGCCTGCCTAAGGTTTCTAAGGTTGTGCTCTTTTGAGCGTGTGCAAGATGGCTGCCACAAAAGTGTTTGAAGCTGCCGCGTTTGAAGCTGCCGCGTGTGTTTGAAGCTGCCGCATTTGAAGCTGCCAGGTTTGAAGCTGCCGCGTGTGTTTGAAGCCGGCGCGTTTGATGTTCCTGAGTACGTTTGTAAATTTGAGGCAGACTTTAATATTGTTAGACGGTAGGGGAGTCCTTTTCAACCTTTTTTCATTTTTCACTTGAACTTTTAAAAAGTTTTATTTTAACTTTTTTTTAAACTATTTTAACTACTTATGTCAGCTGAGGAATGCTGTGATTCACAGCCATTATTGTAAGGAGGCTGTTATGTATTTTTAGTGCTGCTGGGACCATAGGAATTTTTGAGTGACTTTGACTGCAGACAACAGCATGGAGAATAATCCTGGCTGTGAAAAGTGCTGTTGGGGCTGCAGAAAAGTACAGAATAATTTTGACCAAGGGCAATCATGGCTGCTTTTAGAAGAAATACGAGTATGCCCGGGTGTTGAATTTATGAGGTGCTGGGACTGGATGGGGGGAAAAAAATGCTAGAAAGAGAAGTTGGAGTTTTGAAGAGTTTTTACAGTGTGTTCAGTAAGCCAGGAGCTGAGAGTTTAAAAACAATAATTCTGGTGGGACTGCAGAAGAGTAGTCAACGATGCTGCGAGTGAAGGACTTAAGCTGTTTGGACAGTAGGGGAAAAGCATAAATGGTGCCATTAGTTGAAAACTGTGAATTACCAAAAACATTAGAAAGTAAATGCCAAATGTGTGTGTTGAGAAATACAACAAGTAGTTTGTTTCTTCTGGAGGAGAAATGTTCGATAATTTTAGATGATTTAGGAAAGCGGTTTTGGAAGTATGAAAACTGCCCAAGAGTTGATATGGGACTGGAAAGTCATTAGTTGTTGGGTGGTAGAAGGAGATTTTCTTAAAATTCTCTGAATGCTGGCTTTTACGTGAACAAGCAAGTGATTATTGGTTGAAAGTTGGAGATTCATACAACTGAACTTGTGCTCCAAATGTCACCGATTAGCTATTGGTGGACCACAGGTGGCCGACTCTCCTATTGTTCATCATTCAGTTGTGATTTGGGAGCAAATGTTTTGTAATTCTAGGTCTCTGGAGGTCTCCTCCTTGTCCTTCTCATCAGGACCTGGAGCATCCCTTACTGATGAGGTTTGTCTTGGGAAACTCTCTGGAAATCTCATAATTTCTGGTAATCTTTTAAGCATTAGAAGGTAGATCTGGTAGCTGCTATGTTAACATGTATGGTTTTTTACAATATCCATCCATCATTTACTAGATTGAATTCTTGGCACAAGATTGGAATCTGTGAGTGTATGCCTCAGCTAATCTGTAACAAAATATTGAGATCACAGATTATTTCCTCTATAATGTTGAATCTCCCTTAGACTATATCATCACCTTTTAATTTTTCTAGACTTGACTCCTCTGTTCTGGTGATTCTTTGTTCAGATGTGCTTTGTTTTATCATCTGAGCAGCTAACACTGAACATTGTTTTGTATGGAATTATACAAGTGATGAAATGATGAAAAAATTGTGTGGTGTATTACAAAGAGTTGGGTAACTATTTATGACTTGGCTTCCCTGTGCAGGTTGGCACAGGTATAATAATTTTAATTTCGGTATAATAGCAGGTACCAAATGGATCTGATTGATCCTGTCCGTGATAAATTACTACTATGGTAGGTTTTTTTCCTCCAGCCATTTCTCATTCTTATTTTAGAATATTTGTTATGTTTGTTTGACTTACGATGTTGTTCTTGCTTTCTTTAGTTTATCAACCACCTCATGAAATTAACTTCAGTGTTTTCTTTGTTGATTATACAGACCTTTCATTACCTTCAACATTTTTATAACTAAACTAATGTAGTCTCTGCACTCTGTCTGGTAAAATTCCAGAGGAGCTCAGCTGGATTGCCAGTCCTACAGCCTGGCCCCGCTTGGTGGCTTTTACATGGGTCTGAAGCAGCGTTTTGTCCTGACTCGATGCATAAACTTCCTCTCCTAATTTTAGTCACATATATGTGGTCTTAATTACTGTATCAAAAGTAATTTTTTTCGTGCTCGTGAGTAACTTTCTAACTTTATTGTAAATGAAGTTTCTATCGAATATCATCAACCTTAGCACTGATGATTTTAAAAATAATGTTATATTACACTTTGGTATGGTTGCTGCTCTATTTTTGTTTGTATTCCAAGCTTGGTAAATGAGATGGTTGTTTACTTATTGTATAGTCTTGTTAATAGAAAACTCATTCTAAACTCTAAATATCTTTCTTGTTAGCATTTTGGGTTTTTCTTCTGTGAGTCTCTTGCTCCGTCCTTCCCAATGTGCAGCATTCCGCTTTTTTTTTTTTTTTTTTTTTTGCCCCCCATGGTCATTGTTAATTTTAAGTGGAAAGCCCCGTTAACTGGTGTATGGGTGGATCCGACCACCAAGGTCAGTGCAGTACTCATAAAACTTTGTTTTCAACTTATGTTCTTGCCCTTAACACAGAAAAATTATTACTGATGGTGATAGTGCTGGAACATCTGAACACCTTCTTACTGAAGAGCTTGTTACTGGTATAAAGTAATCAGAAAGTTATCCAAAGCGAGAGTATTTGGATAAGCTCTAGGTAAAATATCTTGTCTTTCTAAAACAAAGGTGTTAAAATTTCAGGCAAGTCTTCAACTATTTAATAAAATTAACAACATAAACCCTTGTAATTTACATCCCCCCTGTTTCTTGAAATTGGTATATTTTTTTATCCCTTTGCCAATTTATATTATGATTAGGTTTTGGGGAATCTAAAGCTATTTGGAACAGGAGTGTTTCAGTTTTCTTTTCATTTGTGACCCTGATGATTGCTTCTGTTAGGGGAGGTTGGTGATACTATGCTGGTTTTTAAAACAGTACTGATAATCAATCTTACAAATCTCATTTTACATTAAAATTCTACAAGAGTTATTTTATTGAAATTATTTGTTGAAGTAGTTATAGAAAAGCAAACACTTCACTGTGCACAATGCTATGTTTTAATTCAAACTATTAGAAATAGTCTATGCACTGTAATTTTTGCATTTTCCAAATTAATTTTTAGCAATTTGTGATTTTTTTAGTATATAGTTGTACTTATTAACTAGTATACTAGCTAGACTTAATTATGTGCAATATTCTCCTCTCTGCCACATATGAAAGCTTAACAAGTAAGAATATATGAAGGGTTTTAGTTGTTTCTTCTACTCTGTAGTATGGTTAATGCACAAGTGGGATTATAAGGAATCATGATGTAGGGTTTGCTTCTCACGTATTCTGCCTTAATTTTAGCCAAATTAGCATCCTGCATCTTGATCTGATTGTTGTTTTTTTTCAAGAAAATGGTTATTGGGCAGTAGCTGCATGGCTGTAGTTGAAAATTATTTATGTTACCGTTTCTCAAATTCTTGGCTTCCTTTTGTATTGGAAAAACATTGTGTTCCCAGTTAGATGGACTTCCAGCTAGTTACAGTCCAACTTCGTTTCAAATTGTGATGCCTAAAATTTACCTGGAAAATCCATACATAGATGGAGTGACCTATTTCTAAAAATGCTGAACCCAAGAGTTGGTAGATGATTAGTACTTCTAAGTGACACCACACATGTAAAATTTTGAATATAACTTTTTGAGCTGTACATCAGGCACTTTTATTTGAAAGCATTAACTTTTGTCTCTTTCCAAATAAGCACAGACTATGCTTGACATTGCACATTCCTGTCTCCCAAAGAGCTTATAACTAGAGCAAACCAGTCAAAGCATAGCTAGGATATGGTGTGACAGCTGGGAAATTGAATTAATGGAATACTTTTTTTTTCTTGTATTTGTTTAGCTATGGCAATTTGTAGCAGGCTTATGTCCACGTATACCTCATTTCTTAATTTTGTGACTATAAAATCTGGATCTTTGAAAAGGGAAATGGAAAAGTTTTTTTGGTTTAGCCACAGAGCAAATACATTTAGTTGCAGAACAAGATTTCTCCTGATGCATGGTTTATCTATTATTGTGCCTGACCTACTGAGTGATGCAATCTTTTGGCTTTCTTAGCCTTAGTAACATGCCTACAAGATTGTAAAGTAGTGGGGTAATAGTAACTGCTTTTCCCACCCCCCCCCCCCCCCCCCCCAATTGGTCTACTTCAGGGTTGGACTGGTGGTGCAGTGATGAAGTATTTGCTGTCCCATGGCTGATCCATCCATTTTCACTCACTAATTTGATCCAAATTAGGGGATCCTTTATTACGTTCCCTTGCCAGAGAACACAGAAGTGCCATTTCTGTGGATGTGTTAAAAGACCTTAATAAACAGAGTTGATCCCATAATGTGACAACCCTCCAGTTCTGTTTTGGTTTCTTCATATTTTTTTGTTTGGCTACTTCTTCCTCAGGAAGATACATTTCTCTTATGCACACATGTTTGTTAATAAGCTATTTAGATTCGAACAAAACACTTTCTACTACGCAGTTGTTAATTTTTTTTAACAATTCATTATGCCCTGCTGAGTAATTTCATCCAAGAGAGAAAACAGTGCCACATGATATTTATGAGTGGTCAAATACACTTGAAAACTGACTTAGAGAATTAGATGTGTGTCACACAAATAGTGGAAAATATTTGCTTTATGAAAAGTCCTGGGAAAAGCAAGAAAGTGTTAATCTGTTGGATAATTTATTCATAATTAAATTATAAACAATTCTACTTGCTCTTCTATTCTACGATAAGGACAGAACTGAAATGAGCAGCGCAGATGATGGGTAAAGAGGAGTCTTTTGTCAGCTGAAATCCTTAATTCGGGGTCTGTGGGATTTCCCTTGCTCTATAAATGTTGACTGAGCAGCTTTTTTTTGGCACTGTGCACAGGTGTGGTTTTGCTCTGCCACTTGAAAATTCAGCAAAGAGAAAGCATCCAAGCAGCAATGTACTGGAGGTGTGAGTTGGTAGATTTACCATTCCACACTTTTCCTAATCGCAAGGTCTACTTCAGTAAGTAAAACTGCAGAAGCTGGCACGTGTGCAATAGCAGAGCACACCAAGGTTGAAGGTGAGCCGTAAAGAAAGGGGCAGGGTTTTGTTTTCCATGGACTGGAGTGTTTTCCTACGGCAGCAAGTTAAAGCACACATCTAGCAAGCAGGGTTTTTCGGCTGAATTTCCAGAACTAAAATACCGGCATCCAGCTTGTGAGCTTTTCTGTACTTGCCAGATACTTACCTCTGAGGACAGGTAGTATCTTTAACGTCTGTACTGTGCAGTTGCAAAAGGCTGGCTTTTGTGATTGTGAAGCCTTGGTGCCTTTCACTAAGAAATACACTGATTCGCATATGAATGCAATGAAATGAGTCTATACATAAAATTCCTTCCACTGTTGCAGGACTTAAAATTAAGCAGCTTTAATCCCTTAACTGTGCATGGGAAAGCAAGAATAGTTGTTGTTGTTTATGGTCTGTGAACGGACGCAAGAGTGAGATTGGTACTGGCAACACTTTTCCCCCATGAATAATAAAGATCTGTGCATGAAGGGAAATCGGAGCATTAATATAGAACCTTTTCTTTAAGTTTCAGGAACACATTATGCATCCATATCTTGGGCCCAATAAAATGAATGAATCCTTTTAGTTTTCCTACTCTTAAGGCTTTAAAATAGGTGAAGTATTTTATTTTTTTTCAGTACAATTTAATCTAATTTTAATATTCCCCAGATAATAGTGAAATAACCAATTCTGTCCAATTCCGCCTTAGATAAAAGCATCAGCATGTTTGGAACATAAACCTTATTTTACCTTTTGTTGAGCTGCCGAATTTAGTAAGAGCAATTCAGTGCTACATCTTAAACATACTATGACTTAGAACATTGGAATCTGCCTGGAATGTGGAAAAAGGGAATAATTTATATTTAATTGGTCTAAACCTACCTTTCCTAGGTCAATAAGAAGAGGAAAATCAGCAGCATTAATCAAGATAAAATTATCAGCTGATTAATCAGTGTTCTAATTACTGCATAGTTCTTTCCCTTTTCAGTTTTAATTACTAAACTTCATTGTCTTTTCCATATGGCCATCATGCATTCACGGTACACTTTTTCTCCTGGTGAGATCATTAATATAAAAAATGTACATTCAAGACATTACTGAAGATATAAGAAATTGCTACTGCCTACTAAGAAATTACCGAGGAAGCTGCAAATCAGCCATAGGTTATACAGGAAAAGCCTAATAAATCTACTAACACTTAAGAAAATAGATATAGTGGAAATGCAATTATGATTATCAAATCAACCTTTGTCCTAAAGTGAGTTTTACCAGTCTTATTTCATCAAACCTATCTCTTGGTTGGGTCAGAAACCAATCACAATCTGATTTAAATTGGCAAAATACGTGAGACCTCTTAAATTCAGAGGGTCAACATAGACCACACAAATACTCTCTTGACGTATTCTCTTTAGAAGAATATTCTTTCATACTAAGGCCCAGATCCTCAGAGGGGTTTAGAGCACTTGACTACCAATAGATTAATTGATTTCTGTAGATACTGGAATCTAAATATCTTCCGAGGATATAAGCCCGAATCAATAAATATGCCATGTATTATTAACAGAAGTATCTTGAGATATTTAGTCTCTATGGAAGTCATAAGGAGAAAGAAGAATTGGACATTGGTCTTTAATGTTGTTTTAGAGTAAGGAAGAAGGTTACAAAAGTCCACAATAGAACTAAGTTTTCTAACAAAATCTAAACATCTCATGACTTTATTGGTCTGCAGTGTCTCACAGATGCCTCTCTGTAAAAGTCAGGAGCTTGAAAGGCAACGAACAATATGTCTTCTCGTGCACAGGGCAGGCTTTAGGGAAGAATAAAGTCTATCTGGGATACACTAGTATGGAAGTCAGCACTTAACTGAAGTGAGGAACGTGTCACTGTTCCCTGATGAAAGCTGGTGCTTTATCAGTGGGAGCACCCAGTTCCGTACACAGAATTGGGAAATACACAACATGCTCTTGCATCATTTTAATGCCTGAACAGCCTCTCCCACCATCTTTAGCTCCTGATAGCAACATCTCAAAGATCTGCCTCTCTAGAAAACACAGGGATTTGTCTAATTGCACCTTTATTTCCTAAATGTTTGTTATATTCCTATCAGAACGTATTAAGTGAGCGTATATACAACATAATTATGGAGTTTCTCCATTGTGTTTTAGCCCACAGATAACTCAGGACACTAGACAAGATGAATTGCCCCTGAGAAATACAACTGCATGATTGAATAGCATATTGTGAGTGGTGCGCATGGGAAGAGCCAATTTTGGACTTCGAGTCGTGCCATTAGCCAGGGCTGACAGGATGGGATGGACACAAACTTCGGTCCACACAACAACCTTTGCTTGTGCCCATNCACCCAGTTCCGTACACAGAATTGGGAAATTCTCGGTCCACACAACAACCTTTACTTGTGCCCACGTAGCAGGTTCTGTCTGATCTGCAAGGTTTCTGGACTTGGGAATACTGCATCTTTCAAAATGCTCTGCTCTCTCTTTCTTCAGATCCACTATCAAAATGGTGGATTTCTACCATCCAGCTTCCAACAATGCCTTCTAATTTTTAAAACATTTCTATGTGCTTGTCTGTTTCTTTTAAAAATCAGTTTTTCCTGAGAAGTAGTCATACCAGTTATTTAGTTAACTGATTAGTAATTGAAGGCCTAGTTTGGAAATTGCACAAGTTTCCTATGAATATTCATAAAAAATAATTAACTTGGCTTCTGATTTAGAACCCAACGACAGTTCACTTCAATTTGATTTTTTTTTTTTTGATAGATGAGTTAATTATATGCCGAGGTCTAGTTGCTGGGGTTTCTTTCTTAACTGGTGATTGACTAACTGCTGTTGGTGACAATAATCTCCTGCTTTGGGGGGCTGCTTTGTGCATTTTGCTTTGGGCTCGGGTTGGTTTGTTTGAGGCTGGTTTTGTGTGTGGGTTTTTTTGGTTGTGGTTTGTGTTTTTTTTGTTTTCTCGTGTGGCTTTCACAACGTTGCTCTGCAGCTGGAGGGTCGCACAATACCAGCCCCCTGCAAGGAACGTGGGTGCACTGATGTAACGTCCCGTGTGGGCCCACTCCAACTTGTTTTCTTCNTTTTTTTCTAAAAGGTTTTTATCCCGTCAAGGAAAAACTGGCTCTTGGAAAACAACCAACTCAGTTGGAACTCGGAGATAATAATCAGTTTCTCTGGGCTTGTGAAATTGGCTCATTAAGCGTGCTTTTTAACAGAAAATATTGGAAGCGATTAAGTCTGCTTTACTGAGTGGGCATGAAATGGCTAACCTTCGGCCACCCACAGCTCCTAGGTGCCTGGCGTCGTTTTATGCATGCAGCGTAATGTCTTTACTTGAAGTGCTGTTTATTCATCACCTGCTTATTTATCTCTTTGCATTTGGCAGGCACATCGATCAATGTTAAACTGTCACACAAGGTTATTTTTCTTTTACATAACAGTAGAGGCCTAAGGTAGTGGCATATTAAAAGTAATAACTTTCTAACTTGTAGCTCAAGATGACAGCACCATTTGTACCTGAATATATTACAGCCAGAAATTCAAAAAAAAAGAAGAAAAGGGGAGGAAAAAAAAATAAAAAATTAAAGAAGTTAAAAAAACAGATGATGTCTGTTAAGAATTAATGTTCTTCCAAGGTTAAAGGCTGGAAGACAACATTCCTGGTGTTGCTATAATTGTGTGCCTCTGTGTGTGGTGAATGTGTGTAGAGAATGGGCCTCCACCACAAAACAAATTCTGTCTGACCCACTGGAGCTCACTGTAGGCCTTAACCTCCCTGATAAACCCACAGGAAAACTACTTTACATGTGCTGTTGAACACTCAACCTGATTTATCTCACGGCGGTCAGGTAGTTTTGCTTAGAAATGGATTAAGTCATCCTAATGTTTGGATATAAATATAGATGCTCATGTCCACATCCTCCTCGCAAGCAGCACTGCTGTGGCTCTGCAACAGTCACCTGAAGCCAGGCCATATGCATGGAGAGCTCCTGGCTCAAGCTGAATAAACAGGGAGTGGTGTAGCCGTCAACAACCGTGCGCAGCCCTCAGAAAACCAGCAAAAAAGTCAATGTGGAAGTGAGTCTTTTCATTCTAGTTTCTCTCACCCTCACCCCCCTTCCCAGTCCCCCTTTTCTTTTTTTGGTTCTAGTATTCTGTTGCTTTCAAACACTGCCCAGCTTTGATAGACTTCCTGTCTTGGCACAGGGCCAGGCAAGCTTTCTCTGTACAAACAGGTTTTCTTTTTATTTTCAGTCCAGCCTAAAAATGCCTACAGATAGAAGAATGTCAGATCTTTTTAGTGTTGAATTTCAAAGCAGTCCTTAGAATTCTTTCCTTCCCTTGATCTCGTCTTTGGATTGCTGCTTGGACTCGCTCTCTGTTTCTAAATATAAGCCGTGGATGGTGGCTTTCTAATAAAATGCTTTGATAGGCTTGTGTACATGGGAATTAAGCATTGGGCTGTGGTGGACATTGTGTCAGCAGCACCGTTCATGCTGACATGAAGCAGTACTTCTGTCCCACCACTGTATATGTTGTCTGCCAAAATACCCTTTCTAGAAAGTGTGAATGAAGAAATGGAAGTGCTGAAGAAAGCAAGGCCATGAAATGCACTTGCACTTCATGCAGATGGCATTTTGCTTTCTGGATTTAACAGAATTTATCGTTGAGGCTGGTCTATCTTTGGATCTGTTAATTCATGTATTCATTCCTGCTCTTGGGCAGACAGTTCTATTTTATCTCATGAAGTGCAAATGTGGGAGGGAGGGAGGAAAGGAGAAGCTTGTCCATTAAAAAACCAGCACTTCTACATGTCTATGCTCTTCAGATCAATATTTGCATCAAAGTGGTTAAATGTATGTGGCTCTAGGGCTGTCCATTCTTTCAACCTGACCTGCAGCATTGATTAGGGCTAGTTTAAAGAAGGGAAAATAGAAAATCTGGTAAGATAAAATTTAAAAAAGCGAGAAATGTCACTGTGACTCCTGAGGAAGAAGCACTTAGAGTGCTTACGTCGTTTATATGAACTCAGATATCCCCTTAGTTAGAGACTGCCCCCTCTTTGCCACCCGCATCTGGCAGCTGTGGTTCATTTGATTGTATTTCTGAGCATAACAAAGAACATTTCAGATTTTATCTGAACAAAGATGAAACCTTCCTGTTTGGGATATATGAATTAGCTTGGTTCTGGATAAAATGTTCACACTGATTTTTTTTTTTTTAATTGCTACTTTGCTTTTGGCTTGTATATCCTAATTCACGGGAGGCACAGAGAAAGCTTATGGTGTGGATAAAATTTAACTTCTATGTATTTTTTTCCTTCCTGAAGACTGCAAGCCCTTCCCTGAATTCCCTCGGACACTGTACATGCAAGGAGTGCAAGGCAATTTGCACCCATAAGAAATTCTTATCTGAAGAGGAGCACAATTAAAGCAAAGCTGCAGGACTAACCCTCGAATTTTCCTGATTACAAGCTTTTGCTACTGTGCTGGATAAAGGAAACATTTGGTTTCTTTCTCTGTGTTGCTCCTTCTGTTGTTTTTCCTAAGGTGTCTTTCCAATTCATTTTGAAGTGATAGAGAATAAAATCAGTAAGAGGTCATTTGGTGAAATCTTGGCTTTATTTAAATTGAATTTACTGGATCCAGGATTCAACTTGAAAACTTTGACTGTCTTTCTGTGCTTGCAGGGATTGGATGCTGTCTTGTGGCAAGATGAAGACTTACCTTTTTTTCTTTGATTTTATTTTTTTTAAATGATATACTAGTTTGTTTACAATTTCTGTTGCAGTGAATAAATTTGAAAAGGCAAGTTACAGTCTTGGATCTGCATTTCTTCCTCTTTGGTCTCAAACGGACTTTCAGTATTGAATTCTCTGAATATAGGATCAGCCTTTAAACTTTGACCTGCATGTGTGATTGCTTGGGCAACAGCTAATTTTGAAGCAGAAAAGATTTAAGATCAGCTTTTTTAAATCTACTTCATTTTTTTGATAAAGAGAATCAGAAAAACAAAATGACAGAACATAGTATAATACATAAAACTGAGAGGAAAAAATGACAGCTAAGAAATTTATCACGTAAACAAAGAAGTCCAGCCTATTGAATGGAATATACTTGAATAATAGAGTGATCTCTCCTCCCTGCTCTGCAACAACTCTGCTGGCAAAGCACTTAGCACCTACTCAGATTAGGCTGCATGAATACAACAGTATTAAGTTAGCCCCACAAAAGAGGGCTTCCAGTATTAAGAGTGATCAAAGGATTTTAGCGAGGCAGGCTTGCCCACTATAGTAAGAGTCTCCTAATAAAGTAGAATGGAGCAATTAATTTACTTGACAGAGTATCTGTGAGGAGTTTGCAGTTTACTTGTTATTCAGTGTTACTTGGCGTTTTTGTGAAAATGTTTACCTGAAAACTTGATCATGAACAGGGCTCTGAAAGGATTCCATACCTGATCTTTTAAATTTGAGCTGAGTTGATTGCAGCTAATTGGTCATTTCAGTCAGAGCGAGAAGTAGAGAATTAGCATGGCCAAGACATTTGCCCAAACGTTAAACCACTGCTGGCCCCATAAACCTTGCCTGCGGCAGTTGGCATTTATTGGCCGTTCCACTTGTCTCACTTCACATGTCTCCCAGACATAATTTAGCGCACTAGCTGCCAGTAGCCCTGTCCTAAAACTAATATACAGCTACCCATAAAATGGTTCTTTTCTGGCCAGGCGTTGGTACCTCCTCTGTTTGTTGTCTTACAGAATTTTATTAACCCTAAGGATAATGGCTCCTGCAGAATGGCCTGGGGTTTCATGGCTGTCAGGGCAAACATGGACTTGTAGCATGTGCTTCATATATAAGGCAGATGGGCGTACGCACTGTACTTTGGGGGCTCCGGGGGAGAAATTATGGCCCTAGGCTGTTTATCCCTCTGAACATTGAGCCTGGATTGTATCTTTCTTAGCCTGTAGAGGCTGGTGATTCTAGCTAGGTTTCAGGTGTACCTTGGAGTTAAAAGCCACTTTTTTCCTCATTGCATTGTATTATCAGCAGCCTGGAGAGATGCAGAGACTGGGACCACTGGAGATACTGAGGTGTTAATAGCCAACCAGTTTGGAGGTATTTTCATATGAAACCAAAGTTCGTTGCTGTGCAGCATTTTTAATTCATGTTATTTGGCCATGCACAGCAGGTGTGAGCACTTCTGTGGAAGAATGCACAGCAAGGAGGCTACAAACATAATAACCTCTATAATTTTATACAGTCTAGTTCACCAAAGTTCTCTTATGAGGCAAAGTACCAGCTTTCCTTACAGCAGTTTTATGAACTTAGCTTTTAAAGGAAGTTTTGCTAATGTTCCCCCACGTCCTTCTTATTTTCTTTCCCTTCTTCTTCCTGAAGTCTTTCTTCTCTTGACAGCCACATGGCAAACATGACATTTAGTTTTGCTCATCAGGCAAAAAGTTTGGGATTTGCTGCTGTAATGTGTCCCATGGAATAAGTTTTAGGGTAAACTCTTCTGTGTTTGAATGGTGATTATGAGGAGGAAAGGGAATCTAAGCGTAGAACTATCACAATGAATTCATACTTGATTTTTCAAGAGCCTGTTTTCAGTCACCTACCTTATAACACCTCTTATAATTAGGGCACCTACGTAAAAATGGATAGGCTTCTAATGTTAGACAGGCAAGTTTTGTAATTTTGGCTTTGGTCCATTCCCATGTAAAGGTGAGATTGTTTCGTTCGTTACATTCTTCAGTGCTGTGTTCTAACGAGTCTGCATGTCTTAAGCAATGGGGCTGTCCCACTTAGAGTGCTAATTCAGCTCCCTGCATGTTGTTTACTGAAGGATCCCAAAGCTCTCATTTACATTTCCTTAACGTATGTCAAATTTTTAATTAAACACTAGAAGAAGAAACATTTTTAGCAGCATCCTAAGAAATCTTGTATATTTTTGGTGTAAGCATATAACAAACTCACTGTTCAGCAGTAATGATATTGAAGAAATGTAATAGAAAAAGGAAATTGCGTTATATAGTTTCATTACAAAGAATATCCACCAGAAGTATCAGTTTAGACTGTCTCTGTTTTGAGACAACACGATGTCTGGACCTGTGGACTTTCAAAGATCAGATCAGTGTACAGAAGCTTGGTATGTATCTTGTGCAACCATCAGAGATTCTGCTTCAGCAAATACGGCAAGATATATCAACTCCAGTTACAATTCGCTAAAACACTCTTTTGAATCAAATCTTCATTATGTGGGGCAGACTGATATCTAATTTAACACTGAAAATAATACTGGAATAGATTACCCAAGGAATGTGAAGCATTCTCTACTGATTTAAGGACTAAAAGGGGTACTGAGCACCTTTCTGAAAGCAATGCTCTAGCTAAGCCCAAAACTATGCAGTTCGATACAAGATTTTCTGTGTAAAATCACGGGCTGAAGTTGTAGAAGAGATTACACTGGAGAGCCAGAGGGTCCTCCTGTCTCTAAAATCTCCCAAGAGCGCACGCAGCAGATGATGTGAGGTAGTGGACTCCTTGGTCTGCATGAGTGGCAGCTGCAAGTGGGGGCCTGCATTTGCAGGAGTGCAAGGACTTGCCAAATATTTGTATCCCGTGGGGTACAATACAACCTAAAGGTTGTCAAAGAGTTGACAACCTTTTTTTTTTTTTTTTCATACCAATGAAAGCAGTGAGAAAGATGAACCTTTCTGGCTGCATGCTATGTTCTGTAGCTCTGCTGGCCCTGCACAGAGGTACGTAATGTAACCTCCCTCTGTCTTGGGAGCCCTGCTCCCCGTGCCAAAATCTTCCAAACACTAGTTAACCCTTGATCAACTAGTTGTCTCTTACTCTAAGATGTTGTTAGCAAGCTGACTGACACCCAAGAAAGCCAAATCCTGTCCACAAAATATCCTGCAGAACCCACCATTACCAATTGAGGTAACAGAGCTCTGGGAAATGTTTGGTCCATATAGACCAATTGTCCCTACAATCATAACGACCAAATATGAATTCTCCTTTGTACTGAATGAATGGATGCATGAACAAATCAAAATTGGCTAACATCATTTTGTGACATAAAAGAGAAGGGGAAAGCTATCAACTGTTAGGAGAGACCTTTCTTCAGAAATGTGCCTGTTCTCCCCTCCACTGTGGAAAAGTACCCATTTCATTATTACACAGCTTGCCTTTATGTACTTCAAATACACCTAAACAATGAAGAGGTTTGAGTATTTTCTAGATGTTGGCCAGGGTTCAGCTCTACAGGCAACTGTTCAGCACCCCCAATTCAATCTAAAGCAGCCTTGTTCTGCACTCCTTGTAAAGCCGTAGACACACTGATTTTTCTCATGGGATTCCTTCACCAGTACTGGAGATGTGGTGAATGCCCAGTCTTAAGATCTTGAGAAGGGGCAGAATGGCTCAGTACTTCCCAAGTGAGATTTTTTTAAAAGACTTTGGAGACTTAAGTTTAGCAGCAGGATGAGAAACTCCATATATCTCTTTGGTTTTGGGAAAACTGTTACCTGTAGATATGGTGTGTCACTTCTGTTCTTGCACAGGAGCTAAAAGGGTAACTTAAGTATTAGATTTTTATCTTTAGTGGATACTTGCTAATGCACAACAATGTTAAGCAAAAGCAATCGAGCACATGATTCAGGGTTAGGGGTTTTTTTGCTCCTAATAAACAATTCTTGGCTGAAGCTAAGAATAAACAACAGATGGAGAGATGTATCAGATTCTGAACTGGTTAAAGTGCTCTTTTCACCTCTGCTTCCAATGAACTGATACTTCTGTTGGATATTCTTGGTAATGGAGCAGTACAAGGCAATTCCTTTTTATATTTGTTGAACATGATTCTTGTTGATTGTGTTTCAGTTATTTACTTGCATCAAAAGTAGGGGCAAGAGCTCTTAAGAAGCTAAAAATAATCCGTATAATGATCCCAATAGGAGGGAGATTGTCAAATGGAGGAGGAAAAAGTATAGGGAATTAAGATGTCAAATACCGTTAAGGCCATATTAGTAGTCTCTCCATGTACTCTGGAAAACCAAGTATCCTAAATTCTCTGAAAAAAACCCAAAGTGTACCTCAGCAAGACCTCACTCAGCTGTTCTCTTCTACCTTCCTTACAGTTGAATTCAGCCCTTTTATAACATAGAAGATTTGACTTTAAATAAATTTAGGAAGGAACAGAGAAAAAAATAATATTTAAAGCTGGAATTTTCAAAAGAATGTGTAAAGATTTGGGAACCCTAATTCTTCTGGGAATAGATGCCTATCATCATCTTGACATACCTAAATTATATGCCCTTAGGCTATGAATTTCAAGTACACCTTTATCTTCCAGAGCTCTGGTATACAAATAAAGATGTTTCTATAGCAATTTTAATTTCAGGAAAAAGACAAAATACCAACTGAATATGATCGGTGTTATAGATATTAAGGTAATGCACATTTTCTAAGAGGGTGCTAGGGTGTAATATTAGCTGTTTTCTCCCCAGCTTCAATAAAAAAATATATGAAGGAAAACACATGCCCACGTAACCAGTCTTCATTGACCTTACCAGTGCTTTTGATGCTATTAGACTTCCAGCTCTGTGAAAACTGTTGGCAATATTTCCGAACTCCTGGATGTCCACAAAAGTTTGTGAAATTATCCGTCATCTGCACAATGGTGTGCTGGGTAGGGGCTGTGGCTGGCACTCTGTTGGATCCATTTGTAATAGCAAAAGGAGTCAAGCAAAGGTATATTTGGCACAGACTGTTCTTTGGACTGTTCTTTGTAGTAATGATTGATGATGCCACTAGAGACATGATGCCAGGAATATTTATTAAATTTTGAACATCTGGCAAGCTCTTTAACCTGAGCAGATTGAAGGCCTCCACAACACTGAAGGAGAAGGTTATATGTGAACTTCTCTGCGCAGGTGGTTGTGCTTTCGTTGCACACACTATAGAAGACCTCTAGTTCACGACCAACAAATTTGCTGTGGCAGCTAAAGTCTACAGATTTATCGTCGGTTGGAAGAAAAACAAGGTTATGCACTAGTCCACGGCTGGAAAAGCCTGTGCAAGACATAGCCTCAGAATCAACATATTAGTATGGGTAATGGATTTAATTTATTTTTAAAGAGACTATCAGATGTCTAAGAAATCATATGCTGAATTAAAAATACATGTTTTGCATGTGAGATTGCATCGTAAATTGACGCCTGCACGATATCCCACAGAATACCAGAGTTAGTGTTTGTTTTGCTGCAGTAATTTCCACATTAGTCCGTGGCTGTGAAACATGGACAAGTCATTGCTGGCACATCAAAGAACTGGAAAAATTCCATCACCGGCACCTTCAAGCTATTATGCATATCAAGTTGTAGGATAAGAATCACAAATAACAAGATTTTGCAAAGAGATTGCACAAACAGTATTGAAGCAATCATTATAAAAGCATTATTTTACTGGACTGGACATGCCCTCTGTATTTAGGACATAAAGCTCTCACAGGATATGTTGCATAGTAAACTTACGACAGGCAGCAGATCAGAAGTCAGAGAAAAACAGAGGCATTTGTCCAGAAAAAATCGTTCCCTGGTTGCAACACAGATGCCTTCATTTGGGAAACTCAGCATCAGCTATTGATATAAAGTACTACAGCGTAAAGCGAGATATGTTGATCAATGCTGAAAAATAATTCACAACTGAAAACTTGTGTATAATTTTGGCCTTATTGAACGTCTGTGATTAAATCACAGTATCTTTATACGTGGTTGTACTAAATTCAGTTTTGAAAGAAACCAAATCATAGCTGAGGAACGTTTAGGCATTGTTCTTTGCCGTCCAATGGGTGATGAAGTTCTGCTTTAGGAAACCATCCCAGAGAGTAATGTTAGAGACAGCACTAGTTACTGGTGATGCTACTCTCTGTCCAGCCTGTGGGTTTGCATATGCTTTAGGTTTCAGAGAAGTGTAGCTCTGCTAATGCAGTGGACAAGCAGTGGAGAGTGAATTGAGCTGAAAGAGGAGAAACCCTCACGTGATGCTAAACAAGCTCCACAACAGTCAGAAAGAGAAGGCATAAACTCAGCTTCAATTCTGCCAATACTGCAAGTGATTAAGCCTGGCTTTAGGAAAATGCAACTTTCTTTCTGAGAAGGAGTTGATTCTTAAGGGAACAGAGAGCTCCAGCCGGCGACTCCTAGGATCCTGGAGCAAAGCACACGGGAGTGGGCTGGAGGCTTTGAAACATGGAAGTTCCCTGCAGATCAGGATTTCTTCTCATTTCCCCTGTTTCAGAGATCCCTGCAAGAGGCACTCGCGCACAGGCCTCCTCCCCAGCAAACAAAGGGACAAATGTTGAGGAGTGTTGTTCCCTCCTGCTTCCTTAATATGCAAGCTTATAATAAAAAGGAGATTGGAGAGAAGGAAATAATCAGATCAACTGCTGTCATTTACATCTAATTGCCGTGTTTGCTGTTTCAGCACTGAGCATTGAAATGTGCTCAAGATGGTCTGAGAAACACAGCATTTGGTTCTGTAGTTATTCTTTTAACAAGAGTTATTTGAATAACACCCTAAGATGGCAGGCGCTCCAGAGCAGTTACTGTGCTAAACAGGTCAAAGGAAGAGCACAAAGCACATCTCAGATTTTAGGATGTGTCTGTAGCAAAGGTAAACAAGCCAATTAGAATATATTGTTTGCTGAAATGAAACTTCAAAACCAGGGATTGTTGTACACAACCTCTAGGAAACAAAGTGAAAGCAGTTCAGTGTGTGTAAAATTGATAGGCAGTTTTTTATCTTGCTATCCTTTTTATCTAGAGCATCTGAAATTCAGTAAATATATTCACTTGCCCTACTTTTGAGAGTAGTTTTAATCACATTTTCAGTAATTGGATATCACGTACTTTATGGTCTTATTCTGTGTCATTAGAATAGCCCCCCCCCCCCCCAAAAAAAAAAAAGAATAAAATGATAAATTGAATTACTTTAGGTTGGGCAGTTTTTATGGGAACGTAAGATAGACCGGGTGCCTTAGGCATAGTCCTCTAGACCATCTTTGAAAACTTTTAGGTGAGTAAAAAGCCCAGTCATTGGTATGCAGTATTTCATCTCCAAAACAAGATATTGCTTACTGGAAGAAAAGAAGAAAAAAACAAAAACAATCAACAATATTTTAGCATAAAACCTGTCTAGATTTTTAATGAAATATTGGAAAGAGGAAATACTTTTGTCCTGGCAGGACCTCAAGGGTGCTTTTCTTAATTTCTCAGTTCATTTTATTCTCTTATCTAAAGTATGTAAAAGGGATTCTGTATTTCAGTTATGAAAATGTGCATATTTTATGCCACAAAAGACAACTTTTTTTTTTCCTCTCTTTTTGGTAAATATTCTTTCAGAAGAAACACAATCGATGTAGTCAGAGCTAACAAGCAGATGGATGTATTTGAATGCCATTATCTTATGTACAATGATATTATCTCTTTCATGAAAAATTCAGCAGTTTGGGCTGCTTTAGTCAAGGAGAAGGAGGAAGTAGGAAAGAAAAAAATAGTGAGAAAAACATGATCAGACTTGGAATCCCTGAGGGGGTCACATTGCATCATTTAGCAGGAGAATAAGCAATGCAGAAGGAGCAAAGTTGGTGGAGTTGCTGTCTGCTCTCCTTATGGCGTTCTTGGCTCCGAGCTCTCTTCAAGCCCTGCAGCTGTAGGTGGGCAGCTCTTGGGCCTGCTAAAGCATCACACCATGACATTTTTATCATCAGTCTAGGAGAAGAAAATAAATTTGCTAACAGAATTTAGTTGGCAGGCTAATACTGCCTTGTCACATTCCAGACATCTCCAGGTCTGGCCTGAGCCAGAGGAAACAAGAATGAGGGCCAAGAAGTTCATGATGGACATGTTATATAAAGAACAGAAGTGCATTAAAAAGGGGGGGAGACTTTTTTGTAGTAGAAATTAGGTATTCTTTGTGATTTCAGAAATGGGAATGCTTGCATGTGTGAAATAGTACCTGGGAGGCGGAAGGCTCAGTTTCTGTAAAAGCTGACCTCAGTCCTCTGTGGCTTCTGTGAAATTCTTTTTCCTTTTATTGAAAAAAACCCAACCCTGAACTTAAACTTCTGCTATCAAGGTATAGGGTCTTACCATGTTCTTGGGTATCCTGCTGTATCATGTAGCAGCCGATCAAACTCCAGCAGCTGATCAAAACCGTGTAACTTGTATGCAAAAGAATGGGTTTTGTTCTCTATGGGAATGATGTGTCAGAATGATTCCCACTGCTGGTATTTGGTGCTTGTGGCACCCTTATCTGTGTGACTTCCTCCATAGTGGTAAAACCTGAAGAGAGAATAGAGAAGGTGTGTCTGTTGCTGCGCCATTTTCAGAGGGAAAAAATTGAGTTCTCATCAGGAAACTCTAGAGTTGATAATGTCAAGAATGGACGTTTCATGCCACACATTAAACTGTAAAAACCTATGACTTAATCACTCAGTTGGGCAGCTGAACTATATGGCAAATGTTTGGCAGAACAGAAGAATAAAGACTACGCTGAGGGAATTTCATATGGGCAAATTGATGCATGATAGAAGATTTTCTATTCTCTCTGAAACTGTGCTCAGCAGCTACGCTTTCTGTGGGCTTACAGTGCAAGATGATTTGCATCAGGAATCAATCCAGTAAATTAAATTTCTTTTTACTTGTCTACTTAGTAGACTGCTTCTTAGGTCTTGGTGACAAGATGGTGGTCCTGAATCATGGAGTCTGTACTCCAGAAGCATCGTCTTCCAGAGTGTAGCTGTTCTATAGGACATCCATCCTATCTGACATTTGGAGGGCTGCATTGAATTTAGCTTAGTTTATGCTAAAGAAAAGAAAATTTCAGACAAATGAATAATTGAAAAAAGACATTACGCAAACAGCGCAACTTCTTCAGGGTTCTGGGTGTGTCACAGAATGTCTTAATGATGAATGTTTATGAAAAAGATTTTTTTGTAAGTGACCAGATAAATAGACTGCAGCTTTCCATAGCTCACGTTGTGGGAAGAGACATGTAAACCCAAATCAGACCTTCAGAAGTCCTTGCCCAATATATAGCGTTTGTATCCAGTTTTGATTTCACTGTGATTTGTCCAGGATCAGAGCATATAAAAGTAAGGTTTACTTTTGATGTAAGGTCTTGTGTGCCTTTGTTTGAATTTTAGTTAAAACAATGCATCAGGTATAAGTGGAATGGTTTTCTTAGACAAGTTTAAAATTATTACCTCTAATCAGGTTGTTGGTTGGTTGGGTTTTTTTCCCCAACAAATGATGAGTTACTTAATTCCTTTGCCTTATCCTTTTAGAAAAATAAATCCGTTAGTTAGGAAAATATTCAGGTCATTCCTGTAAAAATAACCTCCATTTTTTTCTTTTTGATGAAATGAAGTTTGTTGAAAGTGCTGGCATTTGGTGGGCTGAAAGAAAAAGAAAAAGTAGGACTGAAAAAATATTTAATCTAAGTTGTAAAGAAGCTTGGAACCACACCACAAGCATCATAATTAACTTTAATAATTATAAATGTAAATGCAGACAAGCCACAAGGTTTTAATGGTGTGCCACATGCTTCTGCTAATTATTTTAGAGTTTGGACACATTCAGTGCCAGCTAATTATAAACCCTGCTATGGAAATCATCTGTTTATATTAGACTTATTGATCTCTAGTGTTTAAGCAATATGAAAAGGGAAATCTACAATGCTGTACCATCTGCTTTGTATTCCTAATTGCTTTTAAAGAATCAAATATATAAATAGTCAGCTTTTTATATATTGGGCTTCAAACTCATTCAAGAAACATGTTTTGCAAATCTAAGCGAACAAGAAAAAGATGGAGCATTAATAAATTCTCTCTTCCCCTCCAACTTTTCCATCCTTGGGTGTCTGAAGTTCACTGACCTCAACATGGGAGAACAAAACACACGTGTCCCAGAAGTCCCACATATTGGTCAAGCCAGCTGACAAGTGGTGCAGTTTATAATTTACATCTTTTAATTGCACATTTTCTTTTACTCCTTGCCATCAAACACACCTTATGGCCGTGAACATTTCTTGTTATTCCACTTAATGGATACAGAAGAAGAGGGGAAGGGAAATTAATGTTCAAACTAACGATCACCTCCTCTGGGAAGTATTTGGCTTTATGGCAGATTAAGCCTATTGGTCTGCATGATGGGCATTTGGTTGAGGGGGAGGATTCTGACTTTGATATTCTTTTTTCTTTTTTTTTTGTTAGACGTAGCACTATTATGTATTTCTGCCATTTCACAGTAATTTCTTTATTAAATTGCTGATTTTTATGCCATGTAAAATAACTGTTTTCAATTCTTTAACTGCTTGCAATGTCACTTACGCTGGGATAGTCTCTTTTGTTAGATATTTACTGTTCTTTGACCCTTCAAAATTGCATTAGTGAAAAGACGGCGCATTCAGAGTGCTGCTCAGTGCTTGCAGCACTTCTAGGAAGTGAGTGTTCCCTGGACCCATTTCACAGATGGAGGAGGCAGGAGCAGAGCTAAAGTGATTTGTATGTGAAACCTGTAGGTATTCCCAACTCTCCAGCCCTTTCTGATGTGTTGTTCTCCAGACTTTTTGTTCTGCTTTTGCAGTTCTTCTTTTGTGCACAGAGCATTGGGAAAAAAAATAAATTCTTTGTATAAAGTTGGAAATTCTAACTTGGCCTAATTGTTTTCTTGCCCCACAGGAAAAGGTATCATTACGGGGTTGAGCACTTGGGATGCATAATGATGTTACTTCCGGAGGAACCCTGTGGAAGGAGCGTAAAGTTGCAGAATTGTGTCTGATGTGAAATGTCACAACTCTGTAACTTTTGAAGCCCGTGATGTTGCAACATCACGGGTAGAACAGGAATGTGCCCTAAGAATTGCCACCTTTTTGACAAATTGAGAAACCGGGCCAGATCCCCAGCTAGTGTCAGTTGTAGTTGCTCTACTGAAATCCAGGGAGCTGTGCCAGGCTGCACCAGCTGGGAGTCTGGCAATAGCCGCTCAAAACGAAACAAGTTAATGCACTTGACTGCTGCAGTTAAGAGGTCCTGAACCCCTCTGCTGCTTTGCCTATTGCAAAGTTCCTTACGCCTGCCTGGGATGACTCACTGCGCTTACATCCCAGTTATACGCTCTGGTTTTGCACAAGGTATAAACATTTCTGGTGGGGCACGGTGGAAGAGAATTGATCTGTAAAAACACATCTAAGAGCTGTGTTTACGGGTGTGGATCGCTGTCTTGTTGTTTTGAAATTATAATTGTTCTTTTCTCTGAGTTTGTTAAATTGCTGTGCTTAGCCTGGCACTTTGGAAGAAAAGTCTGCCACATATGTCTTTAAGCTTATCCTTTACTAGTGCACATGCACACCCTTGTTTTAATCTCTGTGTGTGTACATTAACAGTGCAGGCTTCTATTATTATCTGTGTTTATTGTAATCGAGGCTCCTGGTTTTCTGCAATTCAGCAGGGAAAAGAGTGCAGCTTCAGTTTTCTATTGCTTTAGAAATCAGACTTCTTCCGGAAAGTGAGGTACCAAGAAAAGAAACAACACTGGAATAGAGTTTTGAATGAGTGGTCTAGTAAACTTCATATGTGCAGTGAACAATGTAATTTGGAAGCTTTTAGAGAGCTAGCCAAACTCCTGATCTGTTTTTCAGATAATTAATCCCTTTCAATTCCATCAGTATAAACAGTAACACTGAGAAGAACCACTGATCATGTAGCATCATCTGTTCTCCTGGTGTTGCGGAGCAAGTAACAAGAGCAGAGAAGGATGGATTCCTCTTGGTGACACCTGGTACAAGGCACACAGTGACAATATGGGATTTGGTTTGGCAGCTTGCAGGGGACCAGAGCCTATGATGCTATGTAGAGAGAAAAAGGAATCAGTCGTCTAGAAGACTTTTGTCTTGGGATGCTATTCCTAGTGCATCTATAGCATCACTGCATCTTCCCCAGTGAAAAGCCAGGTCTCTAGAGCAGGCCACCGAAGGGTAGAATTAAGCACAAGCATCTTCCTTTCTGAGGATGGATATAGGAAGGATTATGTTTTGGTTTTTTTCTATTCACAGGCAAGAAACATAATTATTATGAACTACTCTTGTTCAAGTCTCCTCTTGGAAATCATCACCTGAGTCATTGATGATCTTGTCTAAGTGTACTGTTTAACTTCTCCAGAATGTAAATGTTATACCTCTTCTGCAGTACTTTCTGAGGGCTCTTCTGGTGCCATTAGCATTTTAACATTATTATTAAGAACTGGATTACTCACTTTGTACCTTCTGATGGCCAGGAGAATTAAAGTGAAATGTCACATGCAATTAGGAGAGATGCCACCTACTGTATTCCCCCGGCTCCTTTGTTTGTTGCCTTCCCATATGACCCCTGTTGGGAATAAAACCTGCGGTAATCCTCAATGAAGTTATCATGGCTGAGGCTTATGTTGTGAGCACAGCTCTGGCGTGGTCCAGATTACTTAGGGCTTTTGAAGATCATGGAAAGCACCTAGCATTTCATCAAAAAGGGTCTGTGAGCAGAAAATAAGAAGCAAATTAATTACATAGTCTTATTGGACAAGGAAGAAACAATTATATCCTTTCAATCGCCTTCAGCTACAGCTCCAGGTACTGTGATGTTAAATAATTTAGTCTTCATTTGCTAGAGGTGGGGATTATTACTACGGCAGAGGCAAAATTAGATGGGAAAAGTTGCCTGGCTACATTGGAGCTGGAAATGGCTGGTTTTGATGCTGCGCTTGTCTGGGCAAAAGGAATTTGCTTTACGGATTTAGATGGCAGCTGAATACTTACAAGTTTTATAACCTGTCACTAATGCATCACTCAGATGGAAGCCATCTGCCCCCATTTGTTTTCCACCGCCATGGTATTACATCCCACCATGTCAAGATTACATGAGTCATCACCCACTCAGCCAAAATATAGACGTCCAGTCTATAACCCAGAATGTAAGATTGCTGCCTAAAAGCTCTGCTAGAATCACGGTGAAACCACTAACTGGGATAGCTTCAACCACCTTGTAACCACAAGGCTTTGTAACTTCCTGGGGTGAGAATACGGTAGTTTGGTGCGGTGATGTATCAGTCTCGTTGCACCTGAATGTCGTATTCTCTTCAGAGCGAGGAGACAGGCTTTTGTGTCGAGACTGCCATAAAAGCAGTAAAACCTCTTATGTTTGGCAAGCAGAAGCTATTTTAAGAACCAGACTAAACTGCTATAAAACAATAATTTTGAGGAGGAGTAAACCAGTGCTAGCCCGCATGGCAAGTTTCAGCTGCTACGCTGCGAAATGGCAAAGATATTAAACTCCCCTAAGATAAGGGTTATAATAGGAACTCCAGTGACCTCCAGTACAGTGGGGCTTCCGTGGTACTATAATTAGGGTTATTGCACTGAAGTTGAGCATATAAATGTTAACATTCTGCTCATTAAAATAGTTCTTTTCAGAGAATTAAGGATTCTGCATTTTACATTCATAAAGTGAATAATATAAACTTAACTTGCGGCTTCTTTGATTATGTGTTGGAAAGAGTTAAAATTCTCTATGTAGACCACTGTAGTTTTATTATGTAAGATGACCTTAGGAACTGTCATCCCCCTTGAATTTATACAAAGAATTCAAAGTAAAGGTTTTCTAGGTTACACTTCTTTTTTCAACCCTTTGTCCTGTCAGCTCAGTCCTAGATATCTTCATCTGCCGACATGCCCAGATGTGCAATGAATGTTGATTTGAGCTGGCCCCTCAACCCCTCCCTGCTGGTGTCATTAAAACCAGGGAGGTAGCTGCTCCCCTGGCATCTTTGGCAAGGCTTGGCTTTACACTGTGGACTAAATTATTGATGAAGAGCACTTCTGTCGCAGTGTGTTTTACCCACCTTTAAATGAAACAGTGCGGATAGAGCTGTCATTGCCTCCTCACTCCCTGCAACTTCTACATGACATTTATGATGTGGTTCAGATTGCACTGAAGCAATTAATTTCCAGTAGAGCCTGCACTCAGAATGAAGTTCCCTGACAATTACCAAGGGCTGCTTTTTCAGTGAGTGTACCACACAGTCATTGATACAGCATACAAAAGAAAACATCACAATATATCGCAAAGGTTTGTTGGTCTTTTTTTTTTTTTTTCTGAATATGATACTTAGCGTCTGAACATCCTTTTCACACCAATACCTTTTCTTAACAATGTGGATGAAACCTGGTGTTCAGACCCATGTTTGGGCCTGACCCTGCTGTGTGCTGAGTGCCCTCGGATCTGGCTACAATCAGTAGGACTTAAGTTTTGCCATCTGCTAAAGAAAAAACTCACCAAAAAGGCCTGTCTTGGTTGGTAAGACAGAGCCAATATCTTCCCAGCAGACATCTGTCTGCACCTGGAAGCGAAGTCTGTTTTTTAATTCTGTGTTCAACCATTAGAATGGTGCTGGTGCTGTAGGAGCTGCCGGTTTATGTCTCTTCTGATATCTGCTCTCTGAACATGAGAATAGATTTTTCTGTGAAGATGTGTGCCTTGCTTAGGATTTGTGTAGGATAAAAAACAGAATAGATTGTGTTTATATATGTTGTTTCTCTCATACTTAACAGTCTCCCTAAGACCTTGAACGTGAGCTTGCCGCATGAGCCATCTGCCGATCTGTGATGAGGAAGAGTTTTGTCCAGGCTTGGGATTTATAACCTGTCTTATTGCAGAAGGGAACAGTGACCCGAATATGGGATTATACCTGCTGCTTCTCTTGAAGTGGAGCCACCAGCTTCCACAGTCGCTAACAGAGATGGACAGAAGTAGCCATGGTTTCATATTTTAGTTGAAACACAGTACAGCTCTGTCTTTCCTGATGACAGCACTGTCAAACTAACATGGGGTGAGAATTCAAACTGGCACCTCTGCATCAGGGTGATGGGCACTTTAGGAATGCATAGACAAAAATACAGACAGTATATTGATGGATAAACTAATGTGTGGACTTGTACTTACATGCTCAGGCTCAGAGGTGAGTATTCTGACAACGGAAACATTTTGACACAAGTACTTATTAAGAAAATGTGTGAACTGGTTTAGATGAAATTGAATGTATCTTTACTCAGACTATGAAACAATCTGCTGGAGATTTGGAAAGACTACTGGAACTCGCCTTTCCTATGCTTCCTGTTTTCCTACTGCACCTTGTGGGTTGGCAATATCAGAAGGTGACTCTCTGAAATGTGGTCTGGTGTGTTTTGGCCCTGGAGATGCTCTGGTGATGCTCAGCAGAAATGGATGGATTTAGGAACCTCCATTTAAGCATCTCCTTTAAAAAAAAATGTAGCTGTACTGCAGTTGCCTGTGATTTTTAACACATACATGAGATTTAAATTTCATTTGAGGAAAAGGCACTGGAAATAAATCAGGTAACGGGATTCTTTTCCATGGCATATTTAGCTAGAATGAGACTAGGAGTTCTCAAAGGTGCCCAACTCCCCTGCACCCCCACCCCCCCAACCTGATTTAGATTAGGGTTCAGAGTGGCAAAGCATCTGAAATATTTTGAAGGAAAGGTGAACTTCCTTCTCCAGACTAGGAAGCTCTTCCCTAGATGCTTCACCTCTGTTCTGTGTAAGCCAAAACACATCTGTTTGTAAATCACAGGAGGCACTCAATGTTGTTGGCTGCATTACTGCAAGCTGCCTTTAAATGTCTTATTAGGATCTATCAGAGATCAAAGGAACTCATATTGCAACTGTTGGAACCTGAATAAGATACTATAAAAAGGGAGTTAAGGAATCTGGCATGTTCTTCATGTTCTAGTGGAATCTCACTCTTAATGATGTCCCCATTGTTTTGCAGTTAAGGTTAAGCAGAAAGGCTTACGGGATTCATTGTAATATTATGTCAGAGAATGAGGGATGCTGATACAAGGAATTGTAGGATAGCAGGCAGCCTTTAATGAGCATTTCAAAACTCCTGTATTTATCAGATCTATTTGGTTAGACAGGATGATCTTCTAACTAAACCATTTACCTTAAACAATCTTGCTGCTTTTGTCCAACATTTCACCTGGTTAGGACAGTGCCCTGAAGCATGAAGTGTCTGTTCTGTCCTGGATCTGATAGCACAAATGCCCGAGTCTTCACTGTGATGTTTCAAGTTTGGCTATTTTAGCATCGCGATTTGCATCTCTGCCAGGACAGTGTGCTCTCTGGGCACCTGGAAGAAGCTGCAGTGAGATGCTGTATTAGCTGTGTCTACTTTCCAAAACATTTCCTGATTTATACACTGGTCTCTTGATAAGTGTGTGTGTTTGCCTATTGTGGCTTTAACAGCAGATACTAAGATAAGATAGTAGATGGAAAATTCGTTTTAGTGTCACTTTCATTTCCATCTTTTCAGTGGGTAGACACTAGTGATGTGCTAAGTTTAAAAAGGTTTGGAATTTGGCTACCTGTTAAAAGAGCTGTCACTTTGTCATTTGTTTCATAAGGCGGATGGACTATGAAGCTGTCTCCCTCTGGGCATCGGAATGTCGATGGACAGCAGATGAGGTCCAGTGCTCGTGTGACTGCCCATTCCCTTTGGTAGCTGCCAGCCCTGGCTCCATGCAACCTTAGATCTCTACACAACCCCTTCTTGAATTGTTTTAAGCAAAGGGAAAGCATCAATGATCTTGTCCCTGCTCCCATGTTTTGAGCAAATCATTTGTCCTCCTGTTTCTGTTTTTTGAAGGGGGAAGAAGGTGATAGACCTGTTCCTTGCTGAGCCCCTCTTTGGAGGAATGTATTTCAGGCTGGGCTGTTTCACATTTTACTGCAGTAGCTTGAGAAAGCCACAGTCTTGCTACTTATTCTTTAAAACACCCTGGGGATGAAATGCCTCCGATAAGACTTGATTAGTTTAGTCCCTCTCCTTTTTCCCTACCTTTTTTTTTATTTTTTTTTTTTTAAATACACTAGGAATTTATTATCATGACTACTTCTGCAAACTAGTGTTGTAATGTAAACCTAACACACATTTTTCATTGTAAAACCACAACCCATCAATTGCCATTTTAAAACTCCAGTGTCTGTATTTAGCAATTTAAATGAAATTGCTTTATTTTCAAAGGTTCAGGAACTTATGAGGGATAAGGTATAGAAGGAGGGAATCAAAGAAATAGAGTAGCAGCATGTGGCATAGGTGGAAGTTGAACGTGCCACAGGTGTGCAATGCCAGGGTGACTGAGGCAGTGATGGCATTGGGAGGCAAGTACAGACTGGTGCCCAACAGAAAAGGAGAGTTTGGTGGGTCACAGATGTGGACAAACACGAACTATTGAAGACAAAATGTTTGTGGTGGTGGTGAGCAGGAGAGAGTTAGGGTAGAGCTTTCCGGAGGAAGGGAATTGGACTAAATGACTAAACTTTAAAGGTCCCTTCCAACCGAAAGCACTCTTATGATCTAAGGCTTGGTGTACAGGCAGAAGGTGTTAGGAAGATGGTACAGATTTGGACACCCCCCCATTTTTTCATCATTTTTGAAGTAATCGTTCTATACAGAGGCACCAATGAGGGGAGCTACTTTCCAGTGCTGAAATTCTCCAGGGGCAGTGAGGAGAAGTCTGGGTGCTGCTACAAAGGGAATGCACTGTCTTGAACTAAATGTTGATCTTGTCTGCTGGAGAAAACCAATGATGAAAGAGAGATCAATTGATATTTAAAAAATATGTCAAAAGACCCATCTTTAACATATCCACAAAAATGCGTGTTTGTGACTTAGGGTATGTGATTCTTTCCTGCTATTAGCTGACAAAAGAGGGGAGTCTTTTTTAATAGGACAGGTTAACATTTCTTTTTGAGTGAAAGTTAATATATTTAAATATACATGAACAAATTCCCTTGTCTCCTGGAGAGTTAGGACATGACTCTCCGCTCTGTTGTAGCACTTTTCTACTGGTGCCGCAAACATACTTTGTACAAGTGTTAAAAAATCTGCTGTTACAAACCAGAGAATTAGACCTCGGTATGTAGAATAGGGAGATGATGCAGAGTAATTTGAGTAGGAAATCCTGGGACATTAGCGATGTTCCAAGTGCAGATTTTAGTATGGATTTAACTGCAGAGCTGCTACTGAGGCCTCCATAATGTTATTTTAAGGTTAATTTGGAAACCTCGTTTGGCGTTTTGGCTGCCTAACAGCCACTGTTATTAGTGAGAGTCGCATGGTTGAGTTCCAGTGCTCTGCTCTGAAAATCTCTCTCTCTACAGTTTTTTATGTACATAGAAATAAATGAGCAAACAGACCATGCTTTGAAAAGACGGTTTTGTGTATAGTAATGTGTTAATGTTTTAATCCAGTCATCGGTACTCCCACAAGGCAGGCAAAGCAGCTTCAGATCTGAGTTCTGAACCTTTTCTTAATGACAGATTTCTTTGGTCAGAAGCAAGTCAAGCTCTCCCTTTGTCATCCTGGCTTATTTTTCAGTCTTGCTGTCTTTCCGCAAGACAGCGGTGAGAGATTGCTATGAAACTAATTAATGTCTGACAGACAGATCGAACCAAATATCCAAAGGATTCAGAGTATAGTTCATTCCCCTTTACAAAATAGAATACCACAAGGCAAGAAACATATAGATGACATTATTATACTAACAAAGAGCTGAGGGAATTTTCTTGCTCATTTTATCCAAATTAGACAATTTAAGACAATTATGGTTAAACTCCCCTCCCAGACTGCAGCTCAGTTACCTTGATGTGTTGGTAGTTGTAATGAGATACATATGAAATATTACCTAAGAGGGAAGCTGCATGCTATAGTGGACCTCTATTGTCTCTCAGAGTGCAACCACAAGGGAGAAATAGGGGTCATGTGTCATATATGCATAGCCAAAGTATAGAAGATTTATGACTTAGTGAATATGTAGATAGGCTGGTGTTCTTGACCAAGCTGTGGAAGCTGTCCTTGAGTGTGTCTGAGGTTTTACAGTTTTAAAAAAAAAATACTTCAAAGCGAGAAAGAGACAAACAATTATACACACAGAGTCTTGGAACACTTGGGCAGTGTTCTCTGCAATTGCAAAAATAATGACTGCTCATCCTAGTCTCTTGGGGGGGAAATTTCCATACTTTTGCTTTCGAGGCACTTTCAAAGCCGTTTACTGCCATAATTCATACACCGCTGGATTAAGAACCATATGCCTCTTAAAATTAGCGAGAGGCAATGTAGCGAATTTGCTGATTTAAGGAAAAGGAAAAAATAAAAATAAAATAGGCAGATTGAGACCTACTTTTACTTCAAAGGATGTAATAATGCCAGTTTCTAAGTCCACTCATTAAGGAATAGTTCCTAATTAACTGGATAGGATGACAACAAAAGATATCAAACTCTCCAGTATGTTGACCAGTGCATCTGATTTCTGTACTTACTGTAGTATCTTTTGGTCACCAGTTATGCGTAATTATTGACTGTACATTCAACAGGAGTTGTATCCAGAGGCTTAAGCAGTGCTTGTGGATCAGAAAAGGAACATTTCACCCGTGAAACAGATATTGTTCTGTCAGAAACAGGGAAGGGTCCTGTGACATGAACTGCGAGTGATCACAGTTTGCTACGTTAGATTACAGCGTGATGTTAATTCCCTGTACTTTTCAGCAGAACATGCACTGATTTCACTGTGTAAAGCACTTTTCTCTGATGCTATTCCTGCTACCAGCCTGTATTTTGGATCATGTAGTCTGTTGTCTAGAAATTCAGGTCTTTTTGGATCTCTGCTGGCTGCTCTGTCATGCAGCTCATGAACATCCTCAGAATTCGGTTTGTCTCAGACATCTGTATATCAATCCATACTGTCTGTGATCACAAAGAAAACTTTTCAAGTGACAGGCTATTTGTCTACAAGTGGCTTGCAAATGGTTGCAAAGGTGACTGCCTGAGTTTGCACATAGCCTGAAAAAATAACTTCACAAGGGTGATGTAAAAGTCACTGATGAAACTTCAAAAGACAGCCATAATCTTCTCATAGTTACTGTTGCAACAGACGTGTAGCCCCTATAGTCATAATTCCTGTACACAGCAAGGAGGTGGGGAGAGATGCGTTGTCATAACTGGCAGTTGCCCAAACCAGTAAAACACACAGACTCCTCAACCGAATTGGAAGTTATTCTTAATCTTTTTTTGCAAAGGGAGATGGAAAGAAAATGTACTTCCTCTTCTCCATCTTGATTGACTTTTCTATTTCAAACCAACTGGCCAAATGATAACATTGTTCCCAGCGGATAACATGATATTAGGACAAAATGGGTGTCAGTGCAGAGGACAGGGATGCAGGTGCAGAATATGTATCTTCTTGGCAAAATTACAGTTATTAACTTTTCCTAAATTTGTTGCTGATTTTTCTGTAATAAGGTTTGGCGTTTTTTTATTTTGTCTTGTGTTGTTTGTTTTTTCTATACCAAACCACAGAGGTTAGCTTCTGCTTAACTTAGACCGTGATTCTTGCATCGAAATAGATTTTAACGCTTCAACACACTCTTACTGGACAAGTTCAGCGCACTAAATACATGAAAATTAAAAGGTGCAGTCCTCTTCCCTTTGCACTATCACTGGTGGTGATAGGAAATGGGGAGCAGGGAACAGGAGAAGATGATGGGAGTCATGTCACTCTAGTAAGGACCACCATTCAGAGGATTGTCAGTTTTTGGGCCAGTGCAGTGACTTGTTTAACACGGTATTTTGTAGGAAGAACCTTGTTTATATCCCTCTTTAGCTTTAGTGCTTGGGTAATGGCTCTTGGGAAATGTTTGTGAGAAACTGCACTGATTTCTCATAAGGTCCCAGATGAAGCCTTTTATGCTATTTGGGGCAATGTAATTCAGAAAAGATTTGGATCAGTCAGACACGGTTTAGAGTAGAACAAGGAGAATAATCAGAACCCCTGAAAATGTGACCCACAAGGAAAGGTTAAAAGAAATGGGTTACTGAGCCTGAGGCACTGATTGTTGTCTTCATATATGTTAAAGTCTGTTTTCTCTTGTTCCTGGTGGACCAAGCAATGGAACTGAGCTGAAACTACCAAGATTCAGACTGGATTTGAAAAAAAGCCTTCCTTGTCAGGGAGTTTGTAGCATCACTAGAGTAGGTTGCTGGCATCTCTTTTACTTTGTCTTGGTTGGAACTGGGTAGACACACGTCAGGTAGAAAGAACATAATTTGCTTTCAAAGGGAAAGTGACCTGGTAAATGCTTGGATGAATGAAGGAAAATTTCCTACTTCTCTTCTTTTTCCTGGGAAAATGCTATCCATAGGTGAAGAACCTCATTACAAAATACTTGATTTGAGAAAAGGCCGTTTGTTTCCTAGGAATTTTGCAGGGGCCAACAAGTTCAAAAGCTTCTAGAAAAGAAAGATCCCAGGGACCTGGGAAGCAGGACTTGACTGCTGTTAATATGTATCATGCCCCAATGTGGATTGATAAGTGCTGTATCTGTCACATGGGACTGTGTTTACAGTGCAAACTACAGTTTCCTGGAACAAATTGCTCTTTCTTTTTTGTTTTACTTCTGCCTTCCTTCTTTTTTTTTCCCCTCCTCAAGACCCATAGGAGATCATGGCCTAATTGTCCTAGATGCTGGGTTTTTGTGTTTCAGCCTGTTAGAAATGAATAGAAGAGGGTCAAAGCATGCTGCATTTCAGCGTGTTTGAGACTTGCTCCACAAATGTATTTGCTGAGAGAATTTAGCTTAGAAAATAAAACCTTTCAGTTTTTTGCTTTTTTTTGTTTGTTTGTTTGTTTTTTGTTTATTTGCTTGGGTTTTTTTAAATGAAGCAGAGTGGCTACTTTTTGTGCTTTGAAAGGATTTGTAAAGCTCTACATCTGCTTCTGAGGGAGAACTTTATTAATCTGCGTGAATCCTGAATGGGACTGAAATGGGACTCGGGCCCAATGATGTTAGTCATTTTTTGTCATTCATTTCTTCTTTTGAGGTCTTAAAAGCTTTCACAGAGAAACCAGATCTAAACCTCCAGTTGTCTCCCTTCCCCTCAACAGACGTATAGGAAGTCTGAGGATATTGATTGAATAAGCCCCTCAAATATCTGCCTTGGAATTCACTTTTTACTCCCATTTGAAAGAGCAAACAATCACATGCCTGCAATAATGTAAATTTTGCTTTCATTATGACCGTACTCCCACAAGCTAATTACATTGCAGACACAAAGCCTGTCAACTTTCCTGCTCCATGGAGATAAAGGAACCTGCTGGGTAAAATAGCCAGCACTCATGTGTTATTTCAAGAAATATCTATCTGACTGTAGGAGAGAGTTCTTGGTTTTGAATTGAAGTGATGAAACAAAACAGCAAAACTCTGGTAGTTTTATAGTAAACGTAAGTGGCTGTAATGATTAATATGATTCGGCAACATAGTTTAAAATTAATCATAGTCTTTGTTTAAAAAACCTGTCTGGTTTTGCCTTGTGTGTTCTTTCTCATATTTATTGAGAATATTGACTGAGATTGAGACCCTTTCCACTGGAATTTAAGGTAGCGTGTTTTCCTCTGCAGACAGGGTGTGCTGGAGCTATTCTAGAGCGAGCTGCAAAAGTTACTTAATTTCCTCCCAATTATTTACTACTACTGATGTTTTAGAGATTATCATCCTAACTAACCATCTTAACCACCTGTCCGATGAGAAAAAAACATTCCATCAGTACTTCTGCACTGTAGTGCTAGTGCAGTCAACTTAGTTTTGAGAACTGTTTTAACTAAGCCATCTCATGGTTTTGTTTTGGGGTTTTTTTGTTTGTTTTTTTTTTCAGTTCAACAGATGAGAGCACTCGCGGATTTGGATTTGCCAGCTGAAATGTGAAGGTGGCAACTTGCAGCAGAGAGGTGGTGAACAGCCAAACCAGTTAGGGCTGAAGGCAGCATCTTTCTCTGCATAGCTCTTTCCATAACGCACATCTGGGCGGAACATAAAAGCATTTCCAGAGGTAGGTTTTGAGGCCCAGCTGACAGGTGCTAACTTGCTTAGCTGCTGTGCCTTGATTGCATTTGATTGTCTGCCTGTAACCTGAGCAGATTCCAGAAAGGAGTCATATTCTACTTATGGCAAGTTACTCATGCAATACATCATGATTCTGGCGTGTAGCTTGGCCTTAGTGCAGTACTCAGGGGAAGGAGTGAACTCAAATGAGTGTGAATGAGATTTTGAGAAGAGCTGATGATTTCTTGCCTGTCCTGGGCTGCATGATGGCAGATACTGTTTTGGTTGCTTTTGTTGTTGAGCTGAGATTTGGAGAAAGCGCCCACCCCCAAAGGCATAGCGTTATGGTTGCTGTCTCACTCTACACCTGTGGAGCTGAGGAGCTACAGAGATGTTTTGGTGTGTCATCTGAAATGGGTGGAATAACAGTGCTGTGGGGAAAGGCTGGGAGATGAGAGTGAATGGGAGGGGTGATGAATTCCCTAGTAAATGAACACTAGGTACTTAGGAGGACACTTTTCTTCTCAAGAAGCTGCTGCTGTGAATCACCCTTTCTGAACAGCTGTCATATTGAAAGTTACTAAACATCCCATCAGTCTCATTCAGTTTAGCAGCACTAATCATGATAGAAGATCAGGGAGGCCAAATTCAACTCTGATTGTTTAAGTTAAACCGTTGTTGATCATTTCAAATCTTCTCCAGATTTCATCATGCTGATAATAGCCTGATGCCCAATAACTTCAGCTTCATGAAGGCTCCATTGGTAAACTGAGTCCCAACACATATGGGCACGGCTCTTCGGTCACTCGGGTATCTCACTAAAATCAATAGAAACTGGTGTTTAGTACCTATAGAGAATCTCATTCATAACGTGTAGCAACACACAGGATGTGTCCAGATGTTTAATCGACTTGGTGTGAATGGTACTTGGGCAATTGTCTGGAATTACTGCTGTGTGAATTACTGCTTCATGCTTTTGGTCTGCCACTAGTGAAATTGTGCGATGCGCATGCCCGTTCAGAATCCTTAAAGCTGGTGCACAGTCTGTATCCCTCGTAAGACCTCAGAGTGGCATGAAAACGATACATTGGCTTTCTGCAGGGTTTGTTTCATAAGGAATGATCACCCTGAAAAGTCTCCATTCCAATGATATGAACATACGGGCACTTGCGATGGAGTAAGCAAATAGGAGTGTACGAGAAAGTTTTACTCTAATGTTATTAAATAGCTTTGTCTTTGGAAAAGAGCACAAATACTCTCTTTGTATATGAAATGAGGCTGAAAGTTGAGGTGAATGTTTGAGTATCCGGTGAGCTAGTGCTTGATTGAACACTTTTTAAATGAAATAGTTGTTCTTCTGAACATACTTGGTACTTTGAGAAGAAATGTCGTAAGTGGTGAGGACATGGTGGCTTACAAAACCCCTAAACTGGAAAGGTAATTTTTTCCATACATCTTTGTGAGTATTTTTTATCATGCATTGCACACATCCTAAATACATAATTACATGCTGTCTTGGTCAATTGAGTAAATAACACATTTATTTAAAAAAAAAAAATAAAAAATACATATTTAACAAACAGAGTGCCATGGCTTCGATATGTGAAACATAATATGGGTTTTAAAAGCTGATCTAATTATGCACTTAACCAAAACATGAGGACAGTTCCTCTAGAGCCATTCTGGCCTGTCAAGTAAATAATATGCATTTTACAAAACCAACTAATTACAGACTTAACCCGTGGGACTGTAAAAGATCTGAAGATGCAGGTAAGTAATACGCGCTTTATAGCTAACCATGCAGAGAGAATTTAATTTAATTTAAAATGTGGTAGGTAAAAAAAAGAAAGAGTAAATAATGCCTATAATCTCTCAAAAGCCAGGAAATTCAAGTTAAGTTAGCTCCCGTGCCATCTTGAAAAACTCAATATACCAGTGCGAAATATCCAAGGGTGGGATTCACGTGGGTGGAAGTATTTTCACTGAAGGAGATCTCATTGGTTTCCTGGAACTCCGTGATTTGCAGTGTCTCTTCTGGCCATCAAGACTTCAGACTCAGGGCTCCTCTTAAAGATTGTATTTCAGGTTCATGGGTGCAGCATATCCAACATCTGCCTTTGGTCACACTTGTGCGTTTTTCCCAGAGATTTTTAGACTGATTTCAGGCCTGACAAGGGAAAAAAAAAAGGAAATCTGGGATCATATTATTTTTTATTTTTGCCAAGATATTGAGGAATTTTTGGGTCTGCTTAGGGGATATGAAGATGACTTGCTGTAAGCTGAAGTTGTGCTCCTTCTGAACTACTAGAAAAGAAACACTAGGGCTTGAACACCATCGTGTGTCTCTTTTTGAAATGGATTGTAAGGAAAAGAAGGCAAAAGGTGGCATCAGGACTTTGAAAGAGATTTGAATGAGAAAAGCATTCTGAACTTAGTCCTGGAAAGTACCAAGAGTGTTGTGCATGTGTTAGTGTCACTGATCTTCTGCATACATGACTGCATGAAAATTCGTGCTTGAGGAAGACTGCCATTTAAGCAGACTACCTTACAATTTATCAAACCAAGGAAATCCAGATCTCAGGTGAAAGTATAATTAGGAGTGTTAACTCAGGTAAATGAGTAGTGCAAATGTTTGCACCTACCTGTGCATGCTTAGATTGTACTAAAGCAGTGGTTTCTTCACTGAAGGCTTTAACAGGTGCATCTGAAAGACTGCAGAGAGCACGTTCCTTAGGAAACGGTCACGCAGTAAGAAAGGAATAAACAGGCAGTTAATGGTGACCCATCCCTTCCACTTCTCAAACAAAGCAATTATTAATTTATTTTTTTCAAGTCTTCTCATTTTTTTATTAAAGTCCAAGAAACATTGTTGGGACAACTAAAATGCACCAGTCCCCTCTCAGGTTGCTGAGCGATACATAAATACATTGTCTGACATTTCCCTCAGTTTTATACACCAAAGTTGTGTTCTGAATATAAATTCCTGCAAGCTATTGAGATCACAAGTATGAAATCTGAAACTGCTGGTTCTATGATGATAAAGGGACATGCTCTTTAAAAGAACCCGTTTTTGCTGCAAGCGATGAACATGCTATGTGGAAAGAGACCTAGATTTGAAGTAGAGTCTGAAATGCTGCAGGGATTGCATTACATCCTTCTAACACTCTTCTTCCTTGGTCAGATAGAAGCTTTTTTCGTTGTGTGTGTGTTTACTTTGAGAATGTTAGATTGGAAAACTTATATTAACCCTCTTCTTTGTGGCTCCCTTTTTTGCCCTGTCTTTTTCCAACAGCCACCTCCCCAGCATTTTCTGAATATAGCGATTCTGTTTGGGATCTGAAGAATTGTAATATTTATCCACAAAGCCATATTCTTCAGCTTTTTCTCTTTCCTTAAAAGTGCACTGTTCTTTTTTTTTTTAAATGCAAAGAGGTTTTGCAGTATTTGATTGCTTACTGAAACTAGATACTGAAATTTATTATTAGGAAATCGAGTTTCATGCTAGGAGAGATTGGAGCACAGTCAAATTAACAACATGGTTTATATTTTAACTGTGTTATCCTCTCACCATTCTGCTTATGATTCTCACATAAAATATCACAACCCAATAGCAGTGATCACTGCAAAAAGAAAAAAAAAAACTAAGCCCACAATTGATGTTTATTACTTAGAAATAGCTGTTTTTACTTCAGATACTTTGGAAAGCAGAGGACTGAAATGAGCTCGTGGCAAGCTGTGAGAGCTTCAGGACCAAATACTGCAAATAAAACTCACCTGGAGCTTTTGAGGAGTGAAAGATCAAGACTGCACTGAACAATTCCTTGCCAGCAATTGCCTTGACCGTTGGGTCAGCATTGGAAAAATAATATGATAATCTTTACATTAACTTCAGTAGTTTTCTTTGTGCCAATTGCTCCTATTGTTGCTACGCTCAGCTAAGCTGGCATGATGGGAGGTGTATTACTGGACTGCTTAAGAGAAGACTTGCTTGAGTTCTCAAGCAAGGTGAATAGGACTTGGAGAATCTGACAAAAAATGTTTTATCTGAGCTGTTCTCTTAATTAAATTAGTCCCATTCCAATAGCTAGCTGAATAGTGATGTCAAGGAGGAGACAGCCACCTTACGAAACCTCTTCTGTAAAACTCACTGTATTTTTAGATTCTTGGATTCTTTCAGTGCCATCTGTAGCTCACACATCACATTCTTCACCATGCCATTACCTTACAGAAGTGGATAAAGAATAAGAAATTATTTTATCTAGGTCAGAAAGGGAGTATGCTGAGAAAAATCCTTTGTGAAGGGAGAAATCAAGCCATTGCACAACATTAGGGAACACAAGATGCTTTAAATTTTGTATTCTTTTAATATTAACGATTTTAGTAGCAGTATGTCAGGATTATGTCTCAAGAGATGCTGATATTCTTGCTGGCTTAAAAAAAAATCTTGCCTCTGCTTTAGGCAATTTAAGAAACATTTTTGGTTCCTTGCTTCTCTAATGCCTGCTGACCAACTCTTGCTTCCTCTGTCCATTAGGGAGCTCTTCAAGAATTGGTACCTTTTGCTGTGTGATTAAGACCCACAGGATTTGGCCCTGAGCACTTTAGGACGTGTGTGTGAAGGTTTCCTAGGTCTGAGCAATGAAATTGTGGTGGGTTTGGTTTTTTTTCATTTAGCTTTCATCCTAAGTACACTAAAAATTCAGAGGGAATTAGAATAAAATTTCTGTAGAATTTTCTTGAAGCGGAGGGGAGAGTTGTGCTTGCACAGGGCTTGACAGCTCTTGACAGTACTGCAGAAAATGCAAACCCGCTGCAGAGCAGCTGGGGCTGTGTACCGTAGAGTGTGAGTGCCCTCTGCTGCTCCTGGGCATTCTGCACATGCCGGGAGAGCGAGCTTTTTGTTTTGCTGTTTTTAAGGAAGTAAAACCTTCAAAAAACGGCGTTTAGCCTTGTGGTGCACAGTGACCGAGTACTGATTGCGCCAGATCTTTCTAAGGAATGGGCCGTATTCTGAGCATGGTGAGAGTTTGTGGTGTCAGCAGTCACTGGAATTTACTGAACTGACATCTACTGTAAATATCATAATATTTTTTATGAATTTTTGCAGTAGTGAGTGATATCCGGAGATGTAGTCGCAAGCTCTGTGAACAATTCCGGTGTCTACACGTGAATAAAGTAAAATGTTTTGAAGGACTTAAAAGTAAATTTTAATATATTCCCTTAATGCTCAGGTCATTTATGGTCATAGTTCCTAACTCATTGATTTATAACTGAATTTAAAGAAAAAAAAAAAATTGTTTCCCACGTGAAGCTACTACAAAATCTAGCAAATCTGTTTTAAACAAAGTATTTTAGCTATTAAGTATTCATGTTATTTTGTGCTTCTCCATATAACTTATACTGACAGCAGCTTTTATGGAATACTAATATTCTCTCACACGCATTACATATCTAAAGCTACTAATTACAAATCACATTTTACACAAGCTTTGAAAAGGAAGCTCCAGTACTTTGTAGAATATTCTTTCAAATAGCCTCGTACAATATTAAATAATCATTAGACAAAGATTATTATAAAATCAGGCTGCTAAATTACTGACTTTGTGTTTTCTGCAGCCCTAATCTTTCATTTCTTCCTCAACAAAACTCCTAGTGATTTGAAGAATGTGAGATTTAGGTCTATCGCAGCAAAGTGGAACACCCATATGAACTACATTATAGCTGAATATAATATTTCAATATTATTTAGAAATAGGGTGCAGATTGTATATTGTAAACCTGCAACTGGGAAACTTCATGACTCTGCCAGTTGGTCTAAGGACATAAATAAGATCTAAAGTGTGTTAACCATCATACTTGTGAATGTCAGTTGGAGACAACTTTAAATTCTAGGTTTGCAATAAACAGTATGTTGAAATCTGCTGTAAAAGCAAGTTTTCTGGATTTGGGGCAGCTGCTTCCATGGAACCCATATCAAAATGCAGTCTGTGGTACTCTCTACTCAATGGAAGCTGCTTACATGATACCTCATGGTGACCTCTTTTGATTCACTAAAAATGCCTCTAGTTATATTTTGTCCAAAGTTCAACCCTATTCTGGATAAATCCTTAAGCAATTTAAAGCGTCACTGTGAAATTAATGCTGTGAAAAATCAATACAAGTGTAATTTAATGGCATGCAAGTTAGCTCCAAGTGAACGTGCTGTAGAATTGACTGGAAGGAGCATCCCGCAAGTAGTGCAGGTGGCACAATCTATCTGTGCCTCCTGACACCTCAGTTCAAATATGTGTTTGTTTAGTTGGCTCACATCAGTATTTTTTCATGCTCCCCACAATGATGTAAATCAGAACTAATTTAGTAGACCCTGCGCAAGAAATGTGTATTGCAAAGGTCTGCAAATCAGGACCAAAGCGCCTTGACAAAGCCGTGTGTGGTAAATACATGCACAGATATATCTTCCCCATATCATCTTCTGCTCCATGCTATTGTTCTTTTGCTTCGAGAAGGATTGAAACTCACCTCAAATCTTGAAGATAAATCAAATTCATAACCTTAAGTGGATATGCAATTCCATAGAGAACAAGCCTGACAAAGACAGTGAGGCTAATACAATTGTAAGACAGCCGACTAGCCTAGGGGTTTCCTTTAATGTTGCTTCTACTACAGTCAGACCTTGGTACAAATTCAGACCTGGTGCAGGCAGGAGCTCTTGAGAGCTACATGAGATCCTGGGCTAATCAGACTGCTTTTAGCACTCTTCGCTACATTCATGGGGAATGTCAACACTTCTGCCCTAGGAGGCTGCAAAGAAAGATGCAAATCTGTTGAAGGCTGGAATGAAACTTGAATGAACGATGTTCAAGCAAGATCTGTGATGAGAACTGGCTGAAAACAGGAAATGCTGTTTGTTTTTTTTTTCGCATTTCTGTGTAGAAATGTCTACCATTTACCGGTAGGTGAGTAAGTACAAGCATGGAAGAATAGTAGTATATTATCTTTAAGCTACTGTTGTTTTTACTTTCAACAACATACCCGGTAACAGAGTCATCTTCATAATGCAAGTGAATTCTCTCTGTTTGGATAGTAGATCCTTGGCTCTGATCTCTTCATCTCGTATCTAGTACAGAATTTTAAGACCAAAACTTAAAACAGAAATAGTTTCTTGAGTGTTGCGACTTAGCCCTTCATCTGAAATAGATGTCTGGATCTGGGCAATATGTAATAAGCTTGGCCTTCTTATGAACACCATTTGTCTTTTCTGTTTAAAAGCAGCTCTACAGGGAGTTATGGGTGATCAGGGCTTCCAAAAGCTGTCACAGTACTATGCCATGAATCATCTAGTGAACTGGCTGTTATTTAAACACCTTACTCTTCAGTTCTGCCACCCGTCCTAGCACCTCATTTTCAGTTATGAAGGCTGGGGAGTGGCTCTCAGGAGAGCTGCTGAAAATACGATTCTATGAAATAGCAGGACCTCTTGCTCAGTATCACGTAGTACTATAAGCATTTCATATAGGATCTATCACATAATGGGCCTGACATTGATTTACAAATATTGCTGCTCTGCGACTGGAGAGAGTAAAGCAAATAAACTAGATTAGGCTGAGCCTCAAAATGAGAGGTAGTTGGTGCCTCTACTGTTACCAACTTTGTTGCCTTTTTTCATGCCTTTCTCACAAGAGTAAGGAGGTGGCAGACTACTGTTTGCGTTTAACTTAACATCAGAGTATTCTTTCATGCATTTCCCTTCAGAAAAATGGGTTTTGAGCAGTCAGAACATACGGTCCTGTAACTGCAAAATTGTAGCTTTATTAACTTAGTGCAAGTTGTTACAAGAAGAATTGAGGAAACGCAGAGTTCTGTGCAGATGTTGGAATGAAATTTGTACTTCTGCAGGAACATCTGCACTGATCTGAGGAAGTTAGTGTGGAGCAGGGCAAGTGTTTGCTAGAATGTTTTAAAAAATAACGTCAAGCCAGAAATGAAGTACAAATTCTGGTTTGTATGCTGTGAACCTTTCCTATCTTCCACACCAGCCCATGAGCAACAGCTTTAGTAAGTCCATCCACTTCTGCATTTCTTCCTGCGTCAGTCCCTTTCAAAGACCAGATTCAGAAACCTCATTTTGCAACTCTTTTATCAATTAGTTTGAGGTTATGACCATGTGGAATGGCCCCATCCCAATCCAATCATTCCTCATGTCACCTTTTCCTAGGTGGAAAGTGTATGTAGTCTTCTGTCCTCCTCACTCTCATCCAGGACATTGATTCACATGTTCTCCATCTTGAGGTTCCTTCTAAAGTTCTTAGTCTGGCTTGCTTAGCAGCTTTTATCCTTTTATGTGGCTAGCGTGGATATTTTAAATAGCCAGGATAGAGAGGATACTTCTGCTGTAGAACTAGAAGCAATCTTGGTGCCTGTAAAACCCAGTAAAGCCTTATTTGGTCCGGTAGTCATACAGAATATTTTGAGCTCTCCCAACTCCAGGCTAACAATGCAAATTTGTGAGGATAAGCGTGTATCAGTTTAATATGCAGGTCTCTGTATTGAGAGGAAATACCAGAAATTAAACCTTACAAGTATCCATACGCAATTATAAAATGAGTAGATTATAGTGGTAATACTGTAAATGGAAATTCACTGAAATGTCAAAGTACTTTCCATAAAATGTAGCAATAATATGATACTAAACACAATACAGAGAGCTTTCAAATATTAATACCTTTATTATTTTCTCTATTAATACTGATAAAGTTCAAACAATCATCACCAAGCAGATCAGGGAAATAATAATATCATTACCATCATCTGCTGGAGGGAGCTATAATGGTGCTGTCATTCTGTCCTACTGGAAGATCACTTACGAACCGAGTTGGATTCTGACATAAATCCCTGGAGGTAAATGACAGGACATTACAAGGCTCAGAGGATAATTGTAAACTCGCATGCTAATGACTCAGACTTGTAAAGATACCAATCATAACAAAAATGGTAACAAATAGTAAATTAATTTTTCAGCTTGCTTGGCACTGTCTGCTCAGGAAAGAAGTTCATTGTATTTGAAGGCTTAGTGAGCTTTGCTTGCTATATTTATTATACTATTATTTCCTTTACAGTGATCTGTACATAATACCACACCTCATGGCTGGTTTATTTAATGACCTCATCAGCAGGCAATTCCTGGAGATTTAACAGGATGGATATGCCTTCTCCTGTAGAAATGCCTGCTTTGCAGAGAAGGCTTCTGAGCTACTTAGACCAAGAAAAGACCTTTGACAGATGCAAATCGATGCATAACTTGGGTATCTTCTAAAATCTGTAGCCACTTCTCTGTCGCACTGGGTCACGTTGACGCTCTCTTGAAATCTGCGCCTATGTCTACATGTAGCTTTGCCATCACAACAACGGTAAAGAATATCAGCATCATAATATCAGCACCTAGTGTCTAAATTTGGAGCCAAGTCCTTGCTCTGTTTATGTGTATGGTATCTGATTTCAATCATCTTCCATGTTTTCGTATGGCTGAATCCTGCTCTCACGTTCACCAGCATCAATCTGTCACATCTTCCTGACTGCTGAGAAGATAGAACTTTGTCATCTTCTCAGCACTCTGCCTTTCATCAGAATGTATACCCCGTGCTTCTCTTTCAAACAGAGTGTCACAAGAGACATAGAAGGCGCATGCTTCATATTAAGCATGCATGCAAGTGCTCTGTTGGATTGGGAGCGCAGTGCTTACCTTCTTAGGGGAGCAGAGGCGTGCAGGTAAAAGCAGAAAGGAGTCCTCCTCTTTCTTGAGGCCACACAAAGAACACAATATGGCCTGCTTTGTTACCTATATGAACTGTGTGTCTGTCTATGGGAGATTTTCGTACCATGTTTATCTCTTTTTTCTTACCGTGTTTATGTTTATGTAAAATGATCGTTAAAAAATGTGAACAGAGTACAACTAGTCCTATTTTATTCCTCTCTTCAAAACAGATTTCAAAATTTTGCATTAAGATACACTTTTTTTGTTTGTGTGAACTACTGAGATCTGCCAAAGTCAGTCACCTCAATATCTGATTTTTTAAAAATAAAAACAGCTATATCAAAATAAATAAGATATTTATATTAGAGAGGATGAATATATATAAGCCATTATATTACTTTAGGGTATATATAAAAGCTATTATATTACTCAAAGGTATAGATACTTCTAAAGGAGCATTTTTCAGGTATCAGGTTTAACATCAAGGGCATTGCAAGCTGCTGAGGATGGGTTGAGGAGTAACAGGGCCTCAGGCAAAGCTGTGGGCCACCTTTGTTGTAAGTGATGGTGCACATTTCTGTGGCACTGTGGAGGAATCTGTTGCTGCTTATGTACTTCACAGGTATGTTTTAAAAGTTATTTTTGTTTTAGAAACAGAAAAAAAACCCGCAAAGCAATCTGCAGAAGAGCAGCCTAGGCATTTAATTATAATACTGAATATTAATTAATAAAAAACATCAAAAATAAGTTGCTGGCTGCTGTATAATTAGATATCTACACCCATCAGATCAAAGTATGTAAATGAACTACATTCTAATAAGCCCCACTGTTTAGCTCAAGAATGATAATGCATCTAATTTGCTTGCCTCAACTTAGCCAAAGCCACTAACTATGTGGTTTTCTTTTCTTTGTACATTTTTTTGAGTTGGTACAAAACCGAGATAATCAATAATGGGGGATAGTCTCCTGAGTGATTCCTGATAATGCTAATGGGAGTTAATTGCTTATATTTATAGGAGACTGTGCAGTTCTGGCACCCCAGTGAATATAAATTACACAGCGGCGGAGATTGCACGATGGGCTAAATCATCCCCACCCACAGGAGGAGGAAAGTTATTTGGAGAAAACCACTTTATTCCTTCTGTGGCGTCTTGTCTTGCTGCTGCTCATGAGAGGGTTTTGCTGTCCAGGTGAGAGTGGTCTCACGGGGCCTGTCATGAGGCTCTTCACTACACCTAGGACCTGTGGGATGTGTCCTTTCTGTCCACAGCCCCTTGGAAGAAGAGCCACCTGGGGGACTGGCGGTGCTGCTGTCACCTGCCAGCACACTGCCGCTTTGTGTGGCTTTAGAAGTGACAATCCAAGCTTGGCTCACTGTGCCAGGAGGAGCCAGCTCTGGGATTCCTCCTATTTTTCTGGCCTCAGATAGATTTGAGCACCCCAGCTTGAGAGTCCACTGTGTTTCTTTCAGCTCTCTGCTGAATAACTGCAGAAAAGAAAATAGTATCTTGTCTGCTCCCGCGTTTTTCCTGCCGCCACGTTTCACTTGTATTTTGTCATCCTCCTTGCTTCCTTGCGTCAGCTCCAGGGCACAAATGAAAACTCTGCCATAGATTGTTGGCACCAGAAAGTCCCTGAGATCGCTGACACAGGGCACAGCAGCTGTGGGGTTTCATTTACCCTTTGTGCATTGGCATCTACTTGCTGTGGTTTGGCATTAAAGGGCTTGGAAAGTATAGCTGGAAGAATAGCATCGACTCAAAGCATTTACAGCTCCTGAAGCTTCAGGAGCTGGGGCTGGGCAGCCATATAGAGCTATGCTCTTTCTTCATCATCAGGACAGTATTGCCTGAAAGAAGGTCCTAGACAGAAGTTCTGGAGATTACTGTGGCACCTTGGAGGTGTCCCATGGTGAAACCAAGCTCTGCTGGGTGGCATCCAGGAGTAGCCAACTGCTGTTTCCTTCCTTGCTGGCCCACGCGTGGTACTAATGAGTGGAAACGGAGTTTTTGATGTGATTAGCAGTTTGTCAGACCCTGTTTTGAAGGGCTATGCAGGGACACTGGATTGTCAATTCTACTATTAATGTTCTGTAGATCTGAAACTCTGCTGCTTCACTTCTTAGTCTCTGAATATCCTATTTAAATTAAATTGGCCCAACATGCCTTCATCCATTTTTAAATAAGAAACAAGACAAAACAAACAAAAGCTATCATAGTTTAGCTGAGTCTGTGAAAACTGCTGTATTATCTTAGCTGCAAAAAAAACCCGTAGACTTATTTGAAGATGAAATTTTGCATATTGTTAGTCTATAATTTAGGCACTTCAGGATTTAAGAAATTATATGGCTGAGTTATTTACAGCAGAAGAGAGGGAGTTGTGCGTACAGATTAGCTTCTTGTCGTGTTTTTAAATCTGTAATGGGCATAATGGAGTCAGCTGTACAATGGTAATTTGCAAAGCCCCATTGATTTCAATGAAAGTGCAATGAGGATGGTTAAAGGTATTGGGAGGGCTGGGGCTTCCAAATGGAGAGAGAGTTAAAAGGCCAATATTAGCAAAAGGAACGAAGATAAATGAATTGGACAAGGCAGGAGGCTTATGGTACAGAAGTCCAGGCGTAGGTTAGCTGATCGTTATGGCAAACTCTTCTCCCCGTATTTAAGCAGAACTCTAAAGGTTTTGTGTTTCTGGTTAAGGCGTTTGACTTAAAAACGCGTATTTTCTTTTCTTATGAGCTACTTTTCAAACAGATGTTCTCATCTACCCACTGCTTTTTAGGTCATTGATTACTCTTATTTTCTATCAAAAGAGCAGGAAAAGATGAGTGCTGTGAGCACTAGGCATGTGTGGATGGCTCTGGCTTGAGCTAGGAAGTGCCAAAGAGAAGAGTGTAGAAGTGACCTGTTTTGAGTTGCTCACAGCTTTGCCAAACCTGAGCTGCTTGAGCAGAAGTTGTCTGCTCCAGCTGTCTCCCTTAAACTTGAACTTGGAAAACTTTGACTGAAGAGATCCAGCTGTGTTCAAAGATGAGATTATAAAGAAATGCAGGATACTCTTTTTGGTGGATACCTCAGGAAGCCACCCATGCGTACTGGTGGAGAGGTTTTTCCACTGGTGATATCACCAAGGAGTTCTGGATTTGACTGCCCTGAGAGGCAGCCTTGGCTAAAGGAAATGTTTGCAGTTCAATGTGAGTTGAGAGTAGAGGAAGTTAAAAGTATTCTCAAGGACTCTCTTGATTACTGGGCATAGAGGGGTGGTAGGACAGCAGTTCACACAATGAATTAGTATCCTGCTGGCTGGTTGCTCACTCAATGCCTGACACTTCCCACCTCAGCTGTTCACCCTCTGGCACTCTGCAGTGAGGCTATTTTTGTGCTTCTGGTGGCATGTGTTTAATAGTAAAGTGTTGCTGACATGACCCTCCTTCACTATCCAGTCAGCAGTAAGACCTTGTCCTAGCCTTTCTCTGCCTTCCTAGCATGTGTATTTGGCTTCTGCTGCAAGTGGCCTTGTTGGTCATAGTTTGAACTTGGCGCTTCCTTTTGCTCCAGGTGAGCTGAACTCACCAGTTTTTCTTTCTAAACAAACATTATCACATGAAGACACTGCACAAAGTGCTTTTGTTATTGCTTACTAAATCCTTTCCCAGAGGAATGACCTGTTCTTGGGAAGCGAGGAGTGATGCTTTGCTGGGACATCTTTGTGGCAGTATCTCAAGACCATTCCAAACAGAAATGGTGTTTCCTTTTACTCTTGTGTGAGGATCTCCCCCAAATATTACCCATGACAGCTTTCAGGAACCAGTTGTTAAGCATCATCAGGACACAAGTCAGTGAAAAGATGATGACTTATTTACAAACAGAAGGTTCAGCATCGTCAGACATGAAAGTATCATCAGTAAGGACCCGAACTTCTCAGTTCTATGATATGTTGCCATTTTGCTGTCTTCATTGGTATTCAGCATCTAATTTTTATAAGCGTCCAGCATCTTACTAGTTCTATTAGAAATGTTTCTCTGAGATTCAGTGGTTTATATGAGAATCGTAAGTAGGTGAAGACAGTTTCTGTTCTTCTAGAGGCTGGTGTATGGAAGGCAGTTCATGCTCATTTTAGAGTATGCTAGAGAAGAGTTCTTCTTAGATATTTGCAGACTATTTTATTAATCTCCTTTAATTTATTTCTTAAAACACTGTTGTGGCAGGATGTTGCATGTAAACTTAACAGCAGCTAGGGAGCTACTGTGCAGAGACCTCTGCCCATCGAGCTGACCATTATTATCACAGTGGACTTTTTTTTTCACTCTCCTGTTTGTCTATACATAATCCCATACTGTGCTTTGCCCTACATTTCAGGTACGAGCACTCTTTAAATAAAGTGTTTTGTGTTTGTGTCACACCTAACATAATGAAATGCTGACTGAGGACTGAGATCCTATACAGTAGTTATTGGCAAGCGTCATAAATGTGTGTGTCTGTACGTGTGTATGTATATACACATATGTACATGTGTGTGACGGGGCTGGTGTAGGAAGGGTTTTCAAAACAGTTAGTAAGAGATACTACAGGAGATTCTATTTAAAAACTTCCTTTCGCTTCAGCTTTTTCTTTGTAAGGACATCTCATCCTTTAACGATAATGATGATTAAAACTTCTTATTTATACTCCAAGCATAGCTCTCTTCCATTCACCAAGGAGGCAAAAACTTGCTTTCTTACTGTAAATCATGAATTTTCTAGATGCGTGTTGTGACTTTAAGCCAAGTGAACTCTCCTGAAGTGGTAGGAACAATTTCTTTCTTATCAGTTTGTCATCGTTTGTTACTGTTCTCATCAGCGATAGAGGCACAGGAAGTTTTATGTCTGGCATTGAACATGAAAAGATAGCAATCCTGCCAAGGAACAAAAAGAAATATCAGGATCCATTTCAAGGTGTTCCGTGTCTCTGCAGTTTAAGGACTGAAACCATCGAAGCAGCTAAATAGTTATGTCAGCACTACTTAAATTGAACCAGCTTTACATGACTGAGCTATAGGCTTTTTGTATAGAAGGTCTGAATCACCAAACATCTCCTTTTTAGCAGCAGTGTTAGCAATAAAAAATAATACTTCATTATCTTTGTAGGTAGTCAAGTGTATCTAGATGCTTTTAAATTCCAACTTCACTTTTGTAAATCGTGTCATGAATAAGACATGCAACAATACATCCATTGAAATAATTGTATCCTCTGCTTTTAGAAGCAGGGAGATATTTGGGGAAATACATTTGTATGTAAATTGCTGCTTTTGAGTTAGGAGACGTATTTATTTCAAAAAAGATACCCAACGTCCCGTAAGACTGCAGACGTTTTGCGGCCGTCTTTTGCATTTGATATGTAGGGCTTGCAACAAACTCCACATCTCCGTGCGTTGAGACACCTGCCTTGTTTGCCAGAACTGTAAAAAAGATTTGAAAGATAGGATACACCTCTGCATATTAGTGAGTGGAAATAAAGAGCATAAGAAAAGAACATTCATTCAGTCTTTCTCTCTGTCTTTACGTATATAAACGTAGTGGAGCTTCTGGGATGACACTTCTCTTTTATTGTGGTAAATCTATTGATTTAAATGGGGATAACTTGTGTACAGAACTGACATTCAGATCAGAGATAGAGTGTTAAGAAACTGATTTCTGTGTAGCTCAGCCCTGGACATAAGTGTAGTTTTTCAATCCAAAGTGTATTTTATTGTGAACTATGTTCTTATACTTGAAAGTAATGTGAGCTCTTTATCTGACATTGACAGTCCTAGTGTAGAATTTCAGTGGAAGAACATCTCAATTGCATCAGTTAGACTGACACAAGTGTCAAATCCATGATCTATTCTCACATTTACACACGTCTTTCCTTTTTGGTTTGGTTTATCCAGTGAAAATGTGCCAGATTTTTAGAGGTATAAGTTGCCACAAAAGGACTTAATTCCAGAGTACAGGAACTGGTTCTTTGTTTTTATATTTCAGCTCATTCTCTGTATTTCCAGCTATAGACTGAGACATAGCATTTCCTAGTTAGAAAGAAGGAAGGCAATTTGCATAAGAAATTTAAAGTTAAGGTGTTTCACCTAAACTGTCTCTGATTATTCATTGTAGTAATACCAAACCCGCAGATGGCTTTTCATATATCTGAGGTTGCACTGAGTGCAGCTCAGTTGTGTGTCAGGTATAATTGTTTTGCAAAGAGGGGGCTTTTTTTTTTTCTTGCAAACCCACAGTTTAGGACAATACTACCCTGTGCTACGTGGGACTCTGGTGTACCTGTAGTGCTTCAGTTTGCTCAAAATCACATCTTTGGGGCCTGATCCAAAGCCTGACACTTGATTTCAGGCTCTTATATAATATAAAAGAGCTTTGGATAAGGACTTCTGGCTCATTCAAAGACTCGGCAGCATCAGAGAGCTACACCAGTGAGAGCAATAGTGTAAATTATATTGCAGATGGGGCCTGTCCATTTTTACGAAGTGAAAAATTAAACAATGCAGTTAAAACCCTGAAACTTTTCTTGCACTAGAGCTCCTGTCGTCACTGTGGCCAGCTGCAGCTTGGAGGTCTGCTCGTATAGCCCCCAAGAGAAGTGCAGTGTTCTTACAGACAGGACTGCAGTCAGCTAGGTGTCCTATATCTGCTAAGTTCTTCAGAGCATGTAACAAAATGATCTGGGAAAGTGTTTCTTCAGTGAGTCAAATCTTAAGACGGCATTAGGCAACTTGCACGATGAATGAAAGAAGTGCCACAGCACAGAAACACGGGAAGTGACAGAATCCCACAGGGAACTGGTTAAAATCTACTTCACTTGAGTGGCCAGCCTAAGAGTACAAAGAGGTCAATATATCCATAATTATGATTACAGTTTTATATTTAAAATATGCCAAGTTCTATAGGAAAAAAAAAAAAAAAGAGTTTCTTTAAAAAAAGCATTTAAATTACAGCTTCAAAGCATTAACTTGTCTGGTAGCTTCCTAATTTCCCCAAGGATCTAAGAAATAGGCATTAAGATTCCTGGAGGAAGACAAAGAATTTTAAAATTCTAGAGTTTTAATATACAAGCATTTTATATGTGTTGCCGAACTGGAGCAGCTAATTTTGTGTGACTTCTCGTAACTACTTACTGGAGCCCATACAAAAGTACTGGTAGTTATAGGGAGACTATACTGTTATCTATATACATCTTCAGACTACTCTTCAGCATTTGGAAGAAACAAAGTATTTCAATTTTGTTTATCTCTTTGGAAAAACGTTTTGCCTGTGGAGGAGAGTGCCTTCTGTTTCTGAATTTGCAAACTCGTACAGGTTGTAAATAATGCCTGTCTTGTTTTTTCAAGGTATTTATTTTCTACGGCAAACGAATGAAGTATACTGCATGATGATGACAGTGAGGCAAACATTAGCGATCCATTATGCAGCACTTCAGATAATTAATTTTAGCATAGCGAGTAAATAATTCTCTCAACCGCCTTATGAACATTCTATCTTTCCAAGGGTAAGTCACTGGCAGCATCAGTATTAATAAAATGGGATGCTGAGTTTGGATTTTCTTCCTTATTTAAGCAGGGCAGGTTGGGATATATATGTGATAACTGTTCCAAGCACTTTATTGTGCCAAATGACATACGTGCTAACCACATTATACTTACCCCTAGTTCGAATTCACAAGAAGTAATAAAATTAAGAGCGGTGCAGTTACCATCCCGTCAGAGAATACTGAGTGGCACATAAGGACCATATAGCTGCAGGGAAAGGCAACAGTGTCTGTTGGAAGAACTGTCGTACATTGGAGACCTAAACTAAAGACCTCTCACAAAAGCGGCCTTTCTGATTTTACTGTAATTACTTCTCATTTTTACTGACATTAGCCAGATCAAAACTTAGATGCCATAACAAGAGATGGGTCTGTTAGTTGAAACAAGTGCAATCCAGGATGGTACAATGAAAGCTGGCCAAAATGATCAGATCCATATGGGTTTATAATCTACCAGTGGGTCACCAGGTCCTTTCACATCTAGTATATATGAGCAAGGTGACAGCAAAATCATGAGTTTAGTCTGCAAGAAAGATGAGAAGAGTGCCATAAAAAACTGAATTCAACATGCCAAATTCTATGTCAGACCTCATAATGACAGACAAAGTGATCACAGAATTCAAAATAAATGGCTTGTTTGGTGTAGATTATCGTAACTTGATTACAGGTGCCACATGTAAACAGCGCAAAGTTTCAGCAGTAGTATTATCTTGCATTTTAAAAGGGCTGTTATTAATGAAACTGCAAATGGTTCTGAAGCAGTCATCCAGGCAGAGGAATTAAAACAGGAAAGGCAACTGTTAAAAGGTAAAAAATTTCAACAGCATCTCTCAAAAACCACAAAAGCAAAGTGGAGAAGCGCCTTCCATATTTATAAAGCACCAGCTTAGACAAGAGAAAGCAGATGCAAACAAATGAAAAAGGCAAATCAGTTAGCTCGTGTAAGCTATAGGAATTACAGAAAATGGATAAGGGAAATGAGAACATAATGAAGCGCTTGGAACAATTAGGGATGAGATTATTAGGAAAAGGGAAAATGTAATAAGAGCGTTGATTCATCACAGCATCTAAGTGGAAAAATTCTCAATGTAGAGTAAGGGGGTTGCTGCTTCTTTCAGTTAAGTATTTTTCTGTATTTATGCAGAACGGCCATGTGGGTGCACCAAGCAGTGATAATCAAATAGTTCCCATCCCAAGCATAATTGGAGACAATATCAATCAGGAGTTTCTTAGTGTGGAATTCCAGGGTATAACACATATCTCTGGGTTTGTTGTGGGTGATCAGGCAGATGTGAGCTCTGAGGAGACACGGTAGCCAAAGGGGCTAATGAGACTCTTGAATGAATATAAAAGGAAGTTTCAAGACAATGCGGGAGTTTCTGCTCCCTCTGGTTTTGGCGCTAGTGTGACTGCTGCTGGCATACTCCTTCCATGCAGTTCTCCTCTCCATAATTCAAGAGGATCCTGACAACTGGAGAGTATGCAGAGAATAAAGACAAGAGTGATAAAAGTATTGGAAATAATACCTCGGCAAGGAGAGAGATGGGGACTCAAGGAGCTTGTCCTTGTACGTACAGTCTTTCTGGCTCCTCAGAGCACCTCCTTCTTACCTCGTGGAATTACGGGAGCTGATAATGACTCTGTTCCGCTGAGGCACTCTCTTGGCTTGGCATCGAGGAGTAGAACTCTCGCTGTTTCTCCGCTATAAAGGTCAATGCAATCTCTGCTTTCAGAGCTTCCCTCCGTATCGTGAGGAGTTAGTCAGGATTAGATTACTCCTGTATTTTTCTCTCGAGACATTTCATTTTAGGAGTTGAATCTGTTGAAATGCACAGGAAACAATGGTTACTGTCCTTACAATGCATTTGTTCTCTGTGTGGCTACAGGGACAGCACCTCAACTTGGCACTGGGTTGGACTTGTGTTAATTTGCACCATGTTAGGTTTGGTTCCCAGGCTAAAGGCATTGTTCATTGGACGTTTAATTTAAAATGATTTGTTTGAAAGAACATTGTTTCCAAGGCCAGTGTTTTAGGGCTTTATGTAAATGCTGAATAACTTTTATCAAAATAAGAAAAATAAGAAAATAGTTATAGCCATGTTATTATAGGTAATTGAAATGTTGGCCTTAATGGCGTACATTGTAATAGAACTTCTCAAGGTAAAATGGGTCCTGTTTAAAAGGCATTATGTGCTACCTATCTGCGCTTTTTTTTTTTTTTAACACTGTGTTATACCCTACATACAGTGTGGTACTGTACTTTTGTGATCTTACACCATTTATATGAAAAGCTTTAGTTCAATACTTATCCTAATGGGAAGCTCAAAGTTTTATCTAGAGAGGTTGTAGCAACTCGAGGAATGGACTTCACTGATGTCCTTTTTGCGAGAAGGTTTGGCCTATAGTTTGTTCACATCTATTTCTATACGATCAGATATGAAATATAAAAAAGAAAAAAAAAAGTAAGGCTATACAAGTTACTCATTGAAAGTTTAAAGGCTAATACTATAGTAAAATATATACAGTTATGTAGAAAATATTTGCTTTATATTTAAGATGCTAATTAGAAGTTCATCTCTATCATTTCTTATTGAAAATATGGAAACATTTAAAGAATATTGATATAGTAGGTATTAATAGTCTGAAGTACCTTTGATACAGTTCATCTTTTCAGAATAATGAATTTGAGATAATTTTATTACTTTCTATTTCAAGAGGTATCCTTGGGACCCATAGATCTCAAAATTGTGCAGTAAAGAAAAGTATGTAACATTAATTACTCTAGAAAAAAATAGTTATTTTCAGGTATTTTAAAAGACTTTTACTAAATCAGTTACAAGCTACAAAATAGCACAAGAAAGAAAGGGGGAAAAAAAAAAGATGTTAGTGTTGGTTCAGTGGCTGATGACAGCAATTGAGAATGTGGTGAAATGGATTTGCAAAAAACTGTGATTTCTTAACTGCTGTTTCAATAATACAGAATGCTGGATTCTGGGAAAACATGGGAATAGACTAGGAGATTGTCACATAAACTAAACAAAATATCCTGTTGAAGTCTAGTCTCCCAGAGTAAACAGTCATTACTGTGAGAGTGGAGAAGCAATCACATCAGTTAAGTGTTTTGCACTTGTCGGTTCTTCTTGCGTTTTCCATCATCAGCTTTAGCTGGGCTGATGGACTCCTGCTACAGAAGGGGACAGAAGCAGGAACAAGCACTGAAGGAAGCAGCACGTAGAGCAAAAAGTGTCGGAAAAGACTGCAGAAAAATATGCAACTTCAGCATCTTATCCTAAATCATATTTAGCTCTCTTAATAAGAACTATAGCCGTATTTCAGCTTAGAAACAATTATTTTCTGTAGCAAATGTTACACAAGTGCTGTGCTTTGCCGTTTTAAAATCATCCATGTGGAGAAAGAGTGTGTTTAATTTCCTGGATAAAAGCATAAGCTCAATATTTAAATTCTGGTTTTATTTTGATGCATATTTTAATACGCTTACCATAGATCTGAGAATAGAAATCATATTACGTATGCACATCATACAATGGAGTCTTTTGTGCCCCCTGATATACCTGTGAGTCTGGCAAGCCCTTGAGTTTTCCGCAGTCTTATGCACTCCATTGCAAGTTCTTGTTCTAGAGTCTTGAAAGTTTTAAAGCAGATTCAAAGCTCACCCCTTACAGACATGAGGATGCCCAGAGCCTGTCGCCTCTCTAATGCGAACCTGTTGCACAGCCAAGCCCTTTTTTAGGATCAGCATTAAGTCCTGCAACATCAGTGTTGATTTTCTGCTGGTTCAGAGCTTAAATATCAACAGCTTTGATACTATCTGCAGCAGAAAATCTGCAGTGTAGCTCTCTGCTTCTCCTCAGAGGGCACTGAACACTGCCCAGAGGGAAAAGTTCTAACTCTGCAGGATTTGCATCCTATGTGAGCAGGAATTGGTCTTCTGAGACAGTAGCACAAAGGGGTTTTATGGGAGTGCCTCTGTTTCCTTCAGGTGGTTTGCAGGCACTGCTGTTGTCCTAGTCAACATGAAAAAGCCAAATAACAAGAAAAAAAAAAAATTCCTGAAATTGGAAGAGAGTGTGGGGAAGGTTCACATTTTAGCAACTAGGAGCTTCCTCCAGGCTGGGAGGCAGTGGGAAGCTCCTCTGCTCTTTCTCCCAGAGTTGGGGGACAGAGACATTCCCCTCCCTGCAACACATCTTCACTTCAGTCCCGGCTGCAAGTCTGGAGGAGGCTGTAGGTGTTCACATCCTTCTGCTGGCAAAGCAGGGGTAGGTGGACAAGAGTGGCAACAGGAGCTATAAAAGAAATTAGACGGATAAATATGAGTTTCAAGTCTCTAAATGAATCTGCAGGCATCCCGAGCAGTGCAGTAATCCTGGGTAAGCTTTGCTCTTGGCAAACATTTATTCAATGGCCGTTTAATAGCTCCTGACTGACAGCAAGTCTGTGGTGTAATCGAAGTCATTCCCTCCCCCCGGTCCGTCCGTCACTCTGGAGAGGGTTTCCTCTCCTGTGAACTGCAAGGGAGAAAGGATATAACTGTTCTTTCTGGAAATTCCACTTGAACCAGGGTTCAAGGATAAATATTACCTCCCCTCGGATATGTTAACTATTTTTTAATGATGTGATCTGGTATTTTAACAGTGTGTGCAGTGCAGCAGAGCTTTGGGTTTGTTGTTTAAATATCTTTGATGGTATGTCATAACAAATTAGATTCTAAATGTTGCCAATTTGGCAGACAAAGCTGATTATTTCCTGCAATCACACTGCATATGTGCACAAGATTATAATTAATGACCAGGGATGCCAAGCACACTTTAATAATGATCCTTCAGCATTTAAGGGACTGTTAGAGTTATTGGCATTTGTGCCTCGTGTTGCAGAGGAAAGGGGCAATGAATACTGATAGATCTATCAGTGTCACAGAATCAAATAGTTTCCTGATTTTTCTTATAAATTGGAGGATTCACTGGGAGTTATTGACAAAGCAGCTGCAGTGAATATTAACATTGTTTGTGCTGCTTTCACTGAAGCAGTACGAACTCCTAATTAGATTGGAATTGCTCTTTTGGCAACTTTGCAAGGTGGTTTTCCTTAGCATATTGTCCATTTTGTGTAAGGATTACAGAGAAATCAGTGATGGATTTTTGAAGAGCATCTGAATGTCAAGACAACGGAGGGCTGGATCAGAATAAAAACTGAAGTGGAAATGCACAGTGGATGTTTAAAAAAAAAAAAAAAGGAGGAGGGAAGGTAAAGCTTGTAATACAGGACAACAGAAATAGGACATGGAACCAACTTTACTGCTCTCCTCAAGATGCTCAAGGAAACATCTCTTTAGGACTGTTCATGTGCCCAGCACAAGAGCTGTTAAAACACTATAGCTGGGGCAATGAGAGGCTGAAACAAAGAACTACCAACTCAAGTCCATTGCTACCTTCATTTCGGTGACACCCTACTACCGTATTTGCTCAAGATACCTGCTCTTGGGTATAAGAACAGAGAGATAGTGATTCTCTTTTTTATTTCCTCTATATGAATCAATTGATATCGATACTGCCCTGGTGCTGAGGGTCATCCTTTAAATTGTAGCAGTGCTTGGAACATCTGCAGCAAAGGCAGCACAAAGTATGCCCTGAACTGAAAATGTATCATAAGGTATTTCTGTTGCCTTCTCCGTACAGATGAGGTGCTGCTTTTTGTCACATTTCTATCGGAAATTCACCAAGACTGTTGATCCTCTACCTTTCAAGTAGACCTTGTTGAAATTGTTGATAGTAACTGTCTTCTTGTTGAAAAAAGCCATATTTTTTCAAATTAAAATTTTACAGACAATCTCTTGACTATAGATACTTTCATCAATATTTCTGTAGATGTGTGGAAACAGTGGCTTGAAACTCAACTGTTTAGTTTATTAGTAAGTCAGGCTTTATTAAAATGTAATTCAAACAATGGGGAAAAAAACACGTTAAAGATTATCATAAAGTATTTTATTTCTTTTCAACTTTACTTTTGATTTTTTTTCAGTCAGATCTAATTCTTCACCCGTAAATTTTCAATATAATTTTTGAGTAGAATTCTAGGATTTTTAATTATTTTTTGAAGGAGAACTTATTTTATTAAAGAAACTTTTAAAGAGGACAGACTTCAGCTCATTATTTTTTAGCAACTAGTCTTTTTAAGTAAGATTTTATGGAGACAGGTTTGCAGATTGATACTTATGCCTTAAATTAAAACTCAGTTACCTCAGATATCTATGAGGGAGCAATTTCCTAAGAAAGAGGGGAAGCTGTGTTGGTGCTGATACATCTCATTAAGTCCAAACCACAAAGTTCAAACCAACCGAAAGTTAAATTCTACTCTGACTCGTGTAATTGAACAAAATTTAAGCGCGTGATAGTTTTTACAGACCAGGCAAGTACCTAAGAGGGAAGTGGAAGCAAGTGTCCTGGTTCAGTGAGAATTAAATGCCTTAGTTATTTTTGCACAAGGCAGTGGTGGGACTGACAGGAGGGGCTGGAACTTCTGACTTTTGGTCCCAGGGTCAGGCAATTTGCTCCTTTTGGTGGTCACTTCTGCTGAGGAGATGTTTATTTTGTGTTTCATTGTGTTGTTACATGCGATGACTTTTGCACTTGGCCACAACTATACATGATGATCTTTTTGTTGGAAATGCTGCAAGAACTGGAGATGGGAGAAACAGCATGGCTTTGTTGTGTGGTACCACAAATTAAGTTTGTTAAAAGAATTGTGAAAAGAAAAAACAGGGAAGACTTCTGTCTTGAGGACTCTTACCAGTATTGTAAATCCTGGCTCATCTTTCAATATAATGAGCAGCTCGACATAGGTGCAAAGACCTTTGTTTAGAAATCTTCTAGGATGGCTTGAATGCACACAGAGAGCAGGTCCTTTGCTTTTCTCAGCATTGCAGACTGTAGGTCTGAATGGTTTTGGTCGGGTGCTTCTGAAACAGAATAGTTGCCATTTTTTATTTTTTATTTTATTTGAAGAAAAAAAATCTCCCCTTGCTGTGAAGGTCTACAGGGACTAGAATTGCCAGAAAACAGTCCCTGAGGCTCAGGAGATCCAGGTATCTCACAGCTTCTGCCCCTAGTATTGGGAAGGTCTGTTCATCTTTCTGCAGCTCAGCTTTCCAGTCTGTAATACCGGTTATAATGATATAGGTCACTGGGCAGTCAGCATTTTGCTGGTATGTAAATCTACTGATAACCACCACTGCCTAAAAGCCTATGGTTATTATTCACTAATAAAATTAAAATTCCCTGGTGATAGAAATTGTAGAACGCAGTTCTATTATAAGAACAGTTCAGATCTGGTATAAACAGAGGTGCCAGCGCATCAGCTGCTCCTGATATTGATCAATAACCATCTTTCACTGTAATTGTTCCAGTTTGTTTACTGCTGTGTATGTAAGTTATTGATCTTTTCTTTCTAGCTTCTTTGTGTTCTTCCAGTTGCTAATTCCTTCTTGATTTTTTTCTCTTGGAGAGTTTAAATAAAAGCTTGAAAAGGATTATCAAACTGCGCCTTGAGAAGACATTGCTTAAAGTGAGCATTCACACACACCCCCAAGAAAAAATAAAAATCGATAGTCCTGATGACCATTCCAGCTTATCAGTGAGCTGTCTGGTAAGGACAACAAATTAGAATAATTTACGTACTGTGATGAGAGATCCGGCATTGGACCACAACTGCTCAGCGTTGCTCAGGATCTGTCCTCTGTATTCACTGTCCCTCTTCGCGATGCGGTGGGGCTGATGCTCAGAGCTCTATGTTTCTCTGAGGTTTACCTCCTGCCCAGACTTTCAACGAAGACACAGAATACCTAAAATGTTCCACTGAGGGCACTTTCTGAAACCTGATCGCTGGGACATATGCAGCATTACTGGTTTTAAAACCCAGGCAGCTCCTTCAGGTGCTTGGTAGTGAGCTGGAGGGGACACTGTTCATTTTAAACTAATGGTGAGCAGGGACAACCCTTAGCTTCATTTTCATGCATTGAGGAGAAAGCAGCGTCCATTCGTGTGCCCAGATTTCACTTTAGATTTTGTGAAATAACACTGATACCTAAAATTCTACCCCAAAACGCCTTTGATTGCCACTGTAGATACTGAAGCATTGTGACAACGTGATATGCTTTTTGCTGAGTGGGAAGCCACTCTCTCCTCTAGCTTTAGTTTGCAAATAATCTCGAGGGGGAACCTGGGCATGGTATAGTCCATTAGTCCAGTGTCAAAGTTAGTGTGGCATGGCTAATGTAGTCTACTGACTTTAAAAGTAGCAGACATGCTCGGCATAATCATCTGCAGTGCTGCCAACAAAATATCCAGAAATAACTTGAAATCAGGTGACTTAGTAAATTTTTGAAACTCCCTGGGCATATTTTTCTTATTTGTAACAATATTCGCACAATCAAGGCTCTACTGCAAGGGAACAATCGTGCTTTGTAGTTTTGCATCATGATGTGATTTAATGTCTTTGCATGAAACGAGTTTACTCCTCTCTGAAGAGCAAGGTTTCCATGCTTCTTTTCACTCAAACGTCATTTCAGTGGAGCACATTCTTCTTACTGAGTTCCTCACTCACAGCTTTTGCTCTGGGTTTGACGTGCCCTTACGGCCTTGGTGCCTTCTCAAGCTTCAGCACATCCAGCAGAATCTTGTGGTGGACAGATAGCTGGCATCAAAGGCAACTCCTGGGCCTACATATTCTCTTGTCTTAGATCTGGCTAATCATTGTCAATCTATGAATGACAATGATCTTTCTCATAATTAAACTTAAGAAATATCTGACATTGTTACTTTTTTTGACACGCTATCTGGGAGAATCTGTTTATTGTTGAATTTTAATGGAAATGTGATGCCCTACCAGTGATACACAAACTTTTACGTTCTCACACATTGTTCCTTGCCTCAGCTACATCTCTCAGGTTTATTTTGTGCCCTCCTACCTTGTTTCCCTGCCTTCTTCACAGGCTGCTGCTTCAGCTGTCCCTTGGCCCCTTTCTTTGGTGTTGTCCAGGATCACCTTCGTTTGAGAAAGGAGAGTAACTCAAGGAAGCACAGTATCCACACTACTAGTAAGGCTTTATAAAAGTAGATTTAAATTGTGAGATCCCTTGGGTACGCTGTGTGTTCATGGTAGATATGGGAAAGAGGAGGAATGAGGAAGTGGGCTGCCTGATCCTGTACCTTGTGGTTTCAGGGCAGCTTCATGAACCTAATTTGTCAACAATTTCTTTGGCATATGTCAGTGACAATGCAGAACACATATACCTGAAAGAGGATTTAGGGGTATTAAGCTTTTAACAAGCTTGCTGATGAAATGATGAATACTCCCATCATGAGCTTTTTGCATTTATCTTCATAACTTTAGCAAGACCCAATAGCAATAGCTTGAAGAGTGCCCCTTCTCCTCCTCTTCCCACTTTCATTTCTGTCAGCAGGTATTAAAATGGCTTATTTCCAGATAAGAAAAATACATGTCATATAAAATATCTGTGGTTTTCTAAATGGCTTGCACATCTCATTAACTTAATATTTTTTCCATTGGTCACTTTGGATTTATCACTTTCCAGCCATAATTTTTAAATTTAATTTTGACCTGGCATTACCCTAAAACTAAATTCTGATCTACCCTCTACCTAAAATGTTCTGGGGAGGAAGTCATTTTACGTTACATTATCATCCTATCAAATTTTACTAATTTAAAGGTGCCATGAATAAAATATTCATTAAAAGTACAGTAACCATTTGTCTGTGATCTTTAGAGGTGTCCCCATTAACTTTCAGTTGACTCTCAGTTGAAAACAGCAACCTCGCTTTCTAAGCTTTTCTGGAACAACTGTGATTTACTTGGAGAATGTAGCCTGCCTTCTTGCTCTCTTACTCTTTGTTTGTTAAACTTCCTTTTTGTTGCTTGTCTCTGAATTAAAATACTTCCCCTCATAGTGGTCTGAAGTACTGACTGATTAAAGCAAAAAGGTATTATGACATCATTGAGCTTCCTCAAGCAATGTAAAGAAAAATATTCTGAGATGAATTCAGCAGCTCTTTGGGGGATGAAGGATTTTCTATTTAGTTAAGCAACCTGTGTCATTCTTGTGTGCTCCTTGCTCTTGACGCAGTGAGTCTTTAGCTTATTGAAAAGCATGAATTCATCAGTTCTCAGACCAAGCTGTTTGCTGACCTTTGAGTTCAAAGGGAGCAAACCCCTGTTAACTCTGACAGTTTTTAAATTTCTTTTCCATTGTTATTTTTAAATTTTTCTTTTAATTCTTAAAATTGATGAGAAGTAGACAACCTTAAGGTCCATGTTGCACTACCAAATAAATTGTCTTTGTTCCTTAGGAGTGGTAAAAAAATGTCACATTTGCAGATTTATATAAAAAGATACAAAAAATAATCTTTCAAGTATATCCAAAGATATTTTCTTAAACAGGCATTACTGCAGTTATAAAATGATGATTTACAGTCTTCTCAATAGAATTCGTTTCTACTTTAAGGAGAGAAAACACAATATTACGACCAAGCCTTACACATAAGTATAGTTCAATGACTAGTTCCTGGTTCCGCACTAAGGACTTCACCCAAATTGGGATATTTTTCAGTTGTAATCAGAAAATTACTGCATGCTGGGCTGGATTCTGAGATTTTGTAAATGGGAAAAATCTCAACCTCTGATGGAGTTATGCTGACTTATCCTGGGTAAAAATCCAACATAATCTTTATAATAAAATACAGGAAGAAGATATTCTTTTTCAGTTGGTTTTGTTTTGTTTTGCTTTGGGGATTTTTTGTTTGTTTGTTTCTTTGTTTTTTTTTAATTGTGGCTGGAAATATCTCACACATAAGTTTATATTAAATTATAAACAGAAGCAAAAAATGCTAGGCGTTTTAAGCTCAGTTTGTGGCTCATGAAACACTGGACACTTAGAAATCCTCTATTTTCTAGCTACAGGTGTGGTGTTATAATGGTGTGATGGAATCATAAATAACTCTTCTGTGCACTCGGTTTTTACCTTATTGATTGTGAAATGATGGGATAATTTCAGGGGCTTTTTTTCCTTAGAGACTGTCAGATAAAGGATTTTCCTTCTTTCCAAAGTTAATAATCAAAATCAGTTGATGCCACTAGGGTGGGGATGTGGTCCGTATGACAAGTACTTGTCATTCTTCTTCCTCTTTCAAGTGTGAGAACTCTGGATTACTTTTAACCGAAATTGAACATTTCTTTCTTTTTCAGTACCTGAAGCTTTTATGATTTATAAAACCTTGAATTATTTTTAAAAGTAATTTTAAAAATCTGTTTATCTGTGTATGTAATTTGAGCAAAAATAGCAGTAAGTTAATAAAAGAAAAAATGATTATTCACAGCCCAATGTCTAAGCCTGAATTCTTGCCACTCTCTAGCTGAAATCAGTGAAACAGTTTCTTACCTCTGCTCCCATAAGATAAATTGGGTAGTCCCAAGGAAGTACTAATGTTTTCACTCAGCATAGCTGCGTTTATAATCAGGCCCAGCCGTCTCCTCAGTATGCTTGAACAATGAGTAGTGTTGAATGAAATAACATGATACAATGGGTGATACCAATTATTAGGGTTTTAATTGCGTTGATGCTTTCAGGAATACAATGATCACTGTTTGCACATTACTAAGAAGCTACGACCCCACTATGTATTTGTCACATACTTATGTTCATGGATAAATTGCATATTTGTTTGCCCGTTCTCCAATATCTGCAGTAATCAATACTAAAGCAGCCACGCAAAGGTAACAGCGATGTGCTGTTTGACAACCAAATGGTGTGTTTCATTCCAAAACTTGAGCTGCTCTGTTAACTAGTGGCTACTTTCTTTACACGTTCATTTCATCTCATTATGTCTTGCAGTTGAGACCTTGGACATGCGTCTGGTCCTGCCAGTGTTACTGGTGCTGGCCTCCTGTCTGTAGCGGATAAAAGAGGAATTAGAGGCGTATACTCTGGCTGCAAAGCAAGGAGTCCCAGAAGCCACAAGGTACAGTGATTAAGTTTATTTAGTCCTGAAGATCTGTGTCAGAGAAAGTGGGAGCTGCAAAACTCCTCCTCATGTAGTCTCATGGTATTGCTTAATGCTTCCAGCCAGGCTCCCATGTTGTACACCCAAGTCTGTGGTACTTGAGTGTTTTCCTGAGGGTGCCCTCTGGTTTGTATATACAAACCAGTGCAGAGGATGAGGAGAGCATCTCCTATGGCAGGAGGCACAGGCAAAACAGCAGTGGCAGGATTGGCCAAACCCCGTGTCCGTAAGATTTGAATACTAAAGTCTTCTTATTTCTTTTCTTGTAACATACGGGCTTGAGTTTACCAGAATCTCCTACAGACTTACCAGAAGCTTTAAGCTTATTTAGTGGTTTACACAAGCTTCATCTACAGTCAGAGATCTCTCATATTAAAAAAACAACAAAATCCATCCAAAAAATGCTCCAATATCCTGGCTTGAGTTTAATACCTTTGCAGGTTGATTTGATTTTTAAGGAATCCGGTGAGTACACAAAAATCAAAATTAAAGTTACAGCAAATTCATTCAAGTCAATACAATGACAATGAATTTGGAAGATACATAGCTTGAAATTTTCCTTAGGGCCAACCAGGCCAATATATGGCAAAGGATTTAACAAAAGGTATGGTAACAGTTACAGCAGGACTCTCAGCAGAGTGAATTTTTTTGTACTAAATTTTACTTTTTGTATCTTTCTTGAACAAAAATATAAAACCCCGGAAATGAATATTTTTCATGCTACGGCAGCAGGAATTTATGGATCCAATAATTTCTCAGATGCTACTTGAAAAATGTTTCTTTATCCAAAGGTTAACTCCTTTAGGAGTACAAACCTCTAAATTTTCTCACTTGCTCTATTAGTTGGTACAACTAGATTCACCAGAGTTATAAATCTATCAGTTTTCTAGTCTATAACAGAATAATCCCTGAAATCTCATAGATATAAATGGAATTGCTAATTTTCAATAAATCTGCAGTAACAGGTAATAGTGTCATGGTCCCCAGTTCCAATCATTTCTGCAATAATAAATGAGACTATAGAAGACTCACTTTTGGCCATAAAATTTACTGTTCAGGGCACAGATTTTAACCCTCAAAGTACTTAACCAATTCCCCTCTCTTTGTTGTTGTCACTGTTGCAACACAGCATCAATTCCTGGTGGAAGATCAGGGCCATTTTGAACCACACGTATTATTTATAGGCTGATTAGAAGGGGAAAAGGAGAGTGTTTTTCCAATGTATATTTTCAACCTGACAGTATTCAGCCCAGAGGGGCAAACTCAGACTATTTGTAAGAGTCCAGGGATAGATGCAATCCACTTGAAGCTCCCCCCCGTGCCCATCCCCAAGCCTGAAATCTGAATTTGAGGTTAAACAAGAGTATTGTGAATGCCTCTGGCCCCACCGTACTGAAGAAAACTGGCTCTGCTCTCCATGGAGGCTTTGAAAAAGTATGCTCAGGTGCCTGCTGCTAAGGGCTCATGGGACTCTAATTCTCCTAAATGCTCCTAAAATGAGGCACAACTGGCTCATTTCACCGGCAATTTTGGCATTCCACCTTGCAAATCCCTCTGGGTCTTTTGGGGCGTGCTACAGGTAGAGGCTAGTTGAGTTTGGGAGCATCAAATTTTGTAGACACATTAGCCTAGTTCAGCACAACCTACAAGTGTACAAAGCTGTCCAAAGCTGTATCTTACAAAGATTTGAATGCTGGATTTAATAGTAATTTTAAGTCACCGGGCTGCTCACAGTCATGCAGTTCACTAAATGCCTTCATAGTTGATACAATCAAATGCAGGCATACATCTTTGCAGAAACAAGGCCCAAAAGGGAATGGCTGTGAATAGATATAAGGGCCAAGAGAGCTGTAGTTACTTGTCCATGATGTTAAAAATGGCTCCAAGAGTAGAATACATATCTCTGGAGCCTGAGTTCAGGGATCTGCCAACACAGCTTGGGCTTTCAGTGCCAGCAAAATAACACTGAAAAATATTAAATGTTAGAAACATGCTGAAAGAAAAAGTTATATTAACAAAAGATGTCTCTTTGAGCTGTATCGATTTTCAGCTCTGAGTGGAAGAAACTCTCTAGACGGACATTTAAACATATTATTCTTCTATTTAGTCAGCAGATATACCTAACACACTTTATGAGATGAGTTTGGGAGGGAAGAAGTCAATTAAAATCTGAATCTCATGCAGTTATAGAAAATTAAAATAACCCTGTATTTGTTACATTGAGCTCTGATGCTAACACCCAAACCACAAGAGCATCTGAACCTAGCTTTAAATCATGAACACCACGTGCTTCCCTGCACACGTTCTATGGACTGGTTTAGGCTCGACAAAGTATACAAGCGAATTTCTTTTAGTTAAGACATGTTGTGAAGCTTGTAGTTGTTCAGCAAGGGATAAATGATCAATCAGGAGCAAGCTCATGAGGTGATGTCATTCAGAAGAATTTCACTGTGTTGGACAGGTCATGAATTTACGCTGTTTCTTTTAAGAATTTTTCTGTCTGTCAGGGCTGAGAAATGATGAGCGTATTCGAGAATAAGTATTGCATCAAAGCTAAAGCTTTTGCACAACTAAGTTATGGGACTTTTCCAAGCTGTGTGACATTGTGTAAGTCACTTTGTGCCTCATTTTCCCTATTTGTCATGTATTGACATTGGTATTGGCTTCTCTGTGAAGTACTTTGAGATATGCAGACAAAAACTCCATTAAAAGTGACAGCAATAAAAAAGCGATGGCTTTCCTAAGGAGAACTGTAGGCAGTTCTGTTCACAATCGTGTATTTTCAACCTTCTGACAGCTGAGCTCTTATGCTTTATTCCAGGAAAGAAGAATCAATATCACTAACCTATATACCATCAAATATGGACTATCACATCGTCCTGCTAGTACATTTTCATGAGCAAGGGAAATAAGAACTTTTTGCCTCATGAAAAGTTATTTTGATCTATTCTTGCACATTTACCAAAGCTTTCTAACACCATTGAGCTTTTGCCAGGATGCCTTAGATGATTAATCTTTCTGAGGTTTTTCTCTAAATGTTGACTTTTGTTATTTTACATGCAACAGGCACAGGATTCAGTATGATAGTAGAGCAAATGCTAAAAACATGTTTATTCTGGAGGTTAATGAGCAATAGAAAAGCCAGACTACATGTACTGGTACTTGCATCACTAATTTTATCATGCCTTTAGCTTCATTTGGCTATCTAATAGTTTTGTGGGCAGCCATACACCATCATCTTATAATGCTTTGAAAGTATTTTAACATAATAACATTTTATACAACAGGTTCTGGAGATGCGTGAAATAGATCTTGTGCGACAAGCACGTATGGGGAATAGTATAACACATATCCAAGTGTGGATATGGAAGTGACATGTCCAAGAAATTCCATTAGACCAAAATCATCTCCCTTTTGTGTCAGTGAAGCCCTGCTGTCCTAACTCCAGCTTGTCTATGCTGTTGCAGTTGTCTGGATATAAGCATCTTTATACAAGGAGCAAAATGAGATGTGATTAACTGGTGGTAAGTCTGCCACTGAAATCCTTGTAGGGGATGTAGGACTTCTATACAAGAATTAGAAGAGAAGTAGGAATGCAAGGGAAAAGAAACATTCTGTTATCTTTGTACCTCAAAATGCAGTAAATTATCCTTGCCAAAAACTCTCCAGAGAACCAATAACCAATCAAATGAAAGCCCAAATCACGCTAGCAGTAAGAGGCTGTAAAATGTAGGTTCGGATGAAATTTGAAGATGGAACAATCAGAGATAAGTATAAAGTAAAATGAATATTCTGTTAAGGGTATTAGAAATAGGAAGTAAATAAGAAAATACATGAGTTAACAAGAAATGAAAATGATCGATAGTGAGAAAGAACTTAAAGAAAATTACACGGAAGACATGTCAAATGTCTTTGTTTCAGCCTTGGCTACAGAGCCTAGTGTGAAGCAGTCACCTCAGGACCACTGCGCTGGTTCACAAGGAGGGGTGCTATCTGAGGCGTTGCAGGGAAAGGTGCTGGAGGAAAGTGTCAGAGGAAGCAGCATGACATTGCTAGGCATAGAGGATATTTAGTCAAGAGTCTGGAAGGAATTTGGGAATGCGGTAGCTGAGTCAACATTGCATTTTACAGACTCATTACAACTACTAAATATTTCAGAAAGCAGAGGCTAACATCTGTCTCATATTCCAGCCAGTCACTTTTCAGTACTTTGCTTGAAATGGTAAGCCAAGCTGGAATGGAGATGCATCTTGGGTAATGCTTTCCAGGAGGAACAAACCAGCTCACCTTCTGGAAACACAGGCTGGTGTCAGGACTTCCACTAAGGGAATTTAAGAAACCATATCTGAACTTGCTTTATAAAACTTTTTTTTTTCTGTGCTTGTATAGTACTGCAGTAAGCACAATAACTGATCTCCTCATTCATACTCCGTGCCATATCTGTGGTTTCTGCATAAATATATATGTAATGAGATTTTCTTTTGTTATTGTGTTCTTGAAGTAATAGAGTGTGGCTTGTAAGCTTGCAGTAAGTGTCTACTTTGTTGTCTATTTCTGTTTGTTTCTGAAAGAAAAGGCAAGTCTTTGTAGAAATAAGTAGGATTTCCATTAAGTTTCTCATTATTTTGTGGATATGCATAAAAAAATTGCTGATTAAGAGGCTGAAAATTTTAATAGAAAGATTTTCTGTTTACTGGCCTTCTAAATCCTTCAGAACATCTTCTAGAAGCTGCTCCTCAAGATAATTTAATCATTAAAAAAATAATAATAAAGAAACAGATACAGATGTCTTTTCACCTTCTATCCACCTGTTAAATAAATTTGTCATTTCTACAGCCAATTCAGGAAAGGAGTTATCAGATCCTTTCCTTGGAGACCTAAGTGTAACCCTGCAGGTCTCTGGGGTTAACCTCATACCTTCTCAGAAAAGCTCCCTGCACAATTTGATAGTCACGGCAGTCATTATCAACCAGCTTGGCATAGGCCTCTAGGGTTTTCCCATTGAGCAAGGTCTGAACTGTGCTGCCCATGCCTCCTCTCACCAATTATAAGTTCTGTACAGTTTTTTAAAAGACTGCAAAAACATATCAACATCATTCCCTTCCTTGTAATGAGGAAGCAATTTTACCTTATTATAACTGACTAAATATGCATGGACTGACCCAGTAGGACCCTCATTCACCCTTATTCTTTCCCTCTGGAAATCATATTCCATTTTCATCGTTTCCATTTCAAATTTTTCTTCCTCCCCATCCTTTCTCTGCGCTCTCTCTTGATCCCATTCTTGTTCCATCTTTATCTTTCCCATGCTGAATTGTCACTCCTCACGCTCCTGCTCTCATTACAACTTCCTTTGTGTTTGATGCTCACTCATACCCATTTGCAATTGCCTTCCTTTTTACCTTGTGCCTTTTATCATCTGTAGTGGCTGAGCACCTATGCAGCATATTTCCTGTTCAGACTCCTGTGCATAGCTTCAATTAGTTGATAGGTGTCATTAATGCTGTTTCCTGCTTCCTCCCTGCTGCTTCAAGATGTTACGGAACAAGCCACAAGTGGGAGACAGCAGAGAGAGTTGGGTGTCCCCGTGTGGCTGTAATAAATGTCTAACTGCGCCCTTCAAGAAGAGTGCTTGTACTCAGTAGTACCCATTACCCACTCAGCCCTTCCACCACTCTCAGTCCTGTTTCCAGGGTCAGCCTAGGCACCTGGTTTGTGTACCCCCAGCTCCCCAAATGTAATTCTCACCCGAGTTCCTCTGGGAGCTCTCAGTGTGGAACCAAGTCCTTTTCATGGGTTTATGCATAGCTCTGGCTCTGTCTAGAGACAAGAGTCTGGACTGCCAGGAAATTTATAGCTTTGTGGAAATCACTTTTCAGCCTTCTTAGGAGCATCTGTTGAAGTTGTTCAGCAGAGCGTGTGGAAACCTGCTTTCTCAGTGACAAAACGCTGCGCATTCTTCGTGCCTATCATGCCCGAGGGCTTGGCATGAGAATGAGGTAGGTGATGCAGAATAAGACAAGGAGACTGTTAAATGCCTCAGAAAATCTATGCCCTGAAAAGTGCCTGAGGCCTTAGTGTCAAAGATAAGAGAGAAAGTCATGGGCACATCAAACCTGTGAATGCCAGTGACCACTGGAGGTAACTCCCAGCTGGCCTGTGGTTGGCTGTGGATCATACATTTACAGAGCTGGGAATAGCTTCAGGAGTTTCCACTGGCATAAACTGGTAGCTAAATCAGCTGAGTATCTGACCCAGATAGCATTGAAGGGAAAGGGATAGATGGCTCCCAAAGCTGGCAGATGCTTAGACTGCCAAGCATTCCCAGCTGCCCAAATCCTGCACACAAGGTGTGGGGTAAACTTAATACCTACAAGAGGAGATGGGAAATAAAGAATTAACAGAAATGAGAAGTGGGGTAGGCAGGTTATAAAGAGGCATTCCTCTTACTCTGTGACAGGCTGATTGCATTTAAACCATTTCTGCCAGGTATTTGTCCAACCTGTGTGTACTTTCCTATGGACAGAAGATTCTTTGTTTTAGTTGACCAGACTCTCTCTTTCTATATTTTATGCCCCACGTGTGTGTTTAAGGGTGCACAGGTATCACTGTCTTGTTAACAATTGAAAAATGTTTGAAAAATATGACAAGCGGTCATATTTTTATATGCAAGAAAGGTCTCTTATGATCTGTGACCTTTCTGCAAAAGGTGAATACCCAACCTACCTTGGCTGTAGGTGTGGGAGACAGGAAAATGCAAGTGGAGAGTGAAGGCATCCAGATACCTTTAATGTCACTTCAGCCAAAGCAGAGCGTTGCTCCCACTTGATTCTGGAGGCACCACTGCGCGGGGAGGACAGGACCACATTAGCTGCATAGCTCCTTATGCACAACCCTTGTCCTCAACCTTCAACAAGGCATTGGGCTGTGCGTGCAGCTTGCTTGGAGGAGTTCAGGCTGAGAAAGGATCGACCTGGATATTTCCTTTTGTTGATCTATACTCATGTTCACACGTGCAGGGAAATTCTTTCTGTGCAAGCAAGCTGAACTAATAGAGCCAGTAGAGTGAGCATCTCTTAACAGCTTCTTATTATCATCTGTCTCTTCTTCAGATGCATTCTGGTGTGCTACACATTTAGCTCTGTCTGCTGGAGAAGTAACAAAGGTCAAATGAAGGTGAGAACGCTTCATTCATAATTTTTATGAGTTATTCAGACCCACTATATCATTACCCCTTGGAAACATATGTTTTCTGATAGCAGTTTAGAAAATATTCAGCACATCTCGACAATCTCTCGTAAGTAATACAGATCAACTGTCACACTTTGTCATGTAGCATCAGGTTGTGTAGTGCAGTGAATTCGCTGTAGTGTGATATACTGCAGCCATTTGAGATCCCATCCTGATAATTTCTGCATCTCTAAATGTAATGGTACATGATGTGTCTTGCTAGAAGTCAGAAGTATTTTAGTATATCCCCATTTGAGTTACTATTTAAAGGCTTTCAGAGAAAATACTTGGTCACCTCTCTCCTACTAGTTTTAAGTGTCTGATATGAGTGTGTTAAGCATCACTTTTGATTAAATAGGTACCTCAGAAGGCTTAGTGTTTTACTGGCCCTTGTCTTAGGCTGATAAATGTGGGTATTCCCAAAAATACTTTTTGCCCAGTGCTAGGGTAGCTGTAACTACCATATTCAGGTTGTTTGAAGGTGAAGTTTCTCTTAGGGAATCCCAGGGATTTTGCTGCCATAGAAGAAAGGCATCTCTGTGTTACCTCTTCACTGTTCAGTTATGAGCCAGGGGAGGAGAGGTAAGACCTCACCATCAAACTCTGGTCCCTGCAAAAGCAAAAAGGAGAAAAGATTGTACCTCCCAGTAGGATTTTACTATCTTTTCTACAGCAAAGCAGGAACACAGAGCAAGATTGGGGCATTTCCTCCCGCATTGCCAATCCATGTACAGAGCTGCGTGGCACCGGGCCTTCAGCAGCCTAATTTGGGAGCATTCCTGCTTCACCTGATGCTTTTTTCTCAGAGGGGACAGGGACCAGTTACCTTTGTGAGGGAACACAGCCTTTGCATGGCTTGCAAAAATCTGGCAGATTGCTGCTTAATATCGCTGCCATCGCTGCCTAAGGGTGAGGGTAGGGATGGATATGTGAGGGATATGTGGATATGTAAGTGACTTCAGAACTGGGAGTCAGTCCTGACAGCTGATAACTTGAACTGTCGATTCATTTTAGACATCATTCGGAGTAATTACGTTAATCATAACCTTTCTAAGCAATCCTAAGGTCAGAAGGCAAGAGAAAACCAGATTACTTCAGGCTGCCTCCACTTTGGTGAGCGGCTGCCACTCATGTTTGTGGTGCTGCAACATGAGCAAGGTGGATAGTGATTTCACCAGGCAGTCCTCTCTGGTTTGTGCTCTTTTACCAAAAAAATTGTCCAGAACTATGTTTACTCATTTTCCAGAGAAGATTTTCTCTCTGGTGTTTTGCGGCAGGTGAACAGGGACCTTAACTAATATTCTTTGAATTTCAGCTTGCGGGTAATTGGTGGGGTGTCTGATTCAGACAGAGCTTGGTGGAATTATGTTAATTTGTGCTAGTTGTGTGTTTGGATCTGAGTGCAGCCTCTGAAAGAGAAATCTCTTTAAAATTATGTGTAACCCAGGCTGTTATGCAAGTTTATCAACATCTCAGCTACCAGGAAAGTTAGACTGGATGGGGCCCAGAAAGCCTGCATTCACACCGGCTGTCTTGATGGCTACATTGCCATTTGTTGGGAGCTGAATCAAGCCTCTGTAATCTCAGGTCCTGAATGTAAGGACCACGCATTTTAAGTCTGCTTTCCTAAAACAAACCTACATGTTGAATACGGCCCCAATACCTCTTGAATAGTGTCTAACAGGTCACAAACAGCTCCATACTCTTTCCCCACAGATTGGCTTTCATTGTAGCATGGAGGAACTGTTTGTTTGGGTTTCTTTGCCCCCACTGTGTGTACACCACAAGACTATGGCTATAGGTAAAACTTTCCAGACTTCCAAGAAAATTCACCTTTATCCCTGCAATCACCGTGATTTAGAGAAAAAAAAAGGAAAGAAATTGTGAGAGTTTACTGGCTCATTTAAGAACATCTGTTTGGCAGGAAGGGTTTTATTAATATTGCTTGAGTGCACAAAAACTTAAAGGATGAGGCTTTGCAGCTTCATCGTGCTGTGCTCCATGATGAGTGTCCCAGTCACCTGCTCCACTTGCAGACTGAACAGGTGGGCGAGTGGCGATACCACATTTTTTTGGAATGGCCCAATGGCTTTTCTTGCATTTCTTGCTAATTATACCCTCTCAAATGCTGCCAAACCAGAAGACTCGAGGCTCTTCCCTCTGTTGCCCCATAAGGCTGGGCTTAAATATAATTCTTTTTGCATCTCTATACCGTGCTGTGCCAACTCTGTGGGGCCCCACACATGCAAAGGTGCTTTGCTTTATGATGAACAGATTTCTGAACCTCAGCAACCTCTTGATTTCCCAGTCTCCTACTGAATGTTATGAGATTTGCAGAGCCCTGAGCCAACATATACGGTGCCATTATGGATTCTGAGGGGAGAAGAAAACCTTTCTAAGTCATCCATTCTAATGGTTAACTGCATCTGCTTTTCTACTACCACCTCATCAGTAGCAATTTGGAAGCTGTAGCCACAAAACTAGCAGGCCAAGTATGTAACCAGCATATCCAAATGATCTCAAACCCCTGGTTTCTATAGATTCTAATAGCCTAATAAATGGATTTTTGGTACAGAGCTAAGTACAGTCATACATAATTGCAGTTATTCTCACATTAAGCTGCAGGGAAGTGGCAAACCCAATTAGATTAAATCCTACCATGTCTCCTTGGGATTTGCGGTAGACATTTAAGCAGAGAGACATGTCACTTCCACAGACCAATTTGCTTGTACCTGTCTGCTTAGATTTATTGTGATTTGTCCTTGTTTTTGTGTATGTTTATTTGCAGAAGCCAGCTCCAGATGCAAAAGACATCAGTGTAGCTTTGGAACATTATTTTTAATTAGCTGGGTTCAGTTTCTAGTACCATGCTTGAATTGCTTCTGGGCTGCTAATGGAGTGTGGAAAATAAATATTGTTGCTCTTGGTTATTTTTATTTTTCTGGTTATAGAAAACTTCCCATGCTTTAGCACAGAAGGTTTATTTGCCGTAAGCCTCACAACATGGAGCAGCCAGTCAAGAGAGAAAGTTGTAACTTTTTCTCTTAAGACTGTTTTCTTCTGTCTAAAATCCTCATAGGAATCATAATTATACCAGAAAATATTATAGTAACTGCAGGGAAAAGATTAATTTATTTGTGTTTCTTTCTGAATTTGAACTGAATCGGACAAAGTTTACCTGAATTGGCACCTGGTGGAAGCAGGGCACAATGTAGATAATGAAATGTGAGTCCGAATCCCAAGGAAGAGGATTTGCTGCTCCCTGCCAAGACTAGTTTCTGTATTCTCCTATATGTTTGTATGAAGAAACAGCAACACCTTTTATTCTCCTATATATTCTGTGCTTGTGTAAGTGACTGTACAAGGAGAAGGAAACACTGTGAAGGGCTGGGGATGGAATATGCAGACAATTGCTTATTTACTTAGCAGAAAAACATCACTCAAAAACATTACCAGGCTAAGACGTATCATATGGGACACATTTCTTCTTTCAAAGGAAGAAAACAATGCAGATTGACAGCAAAGACCGGAGTTCAACGTTTCTACAAGGCAAGGGCTACCTACTGCCAACAAATCCCATAGTTAAATTCAGAGTGAGCCTAAAGCCCTGCAGAACTGAAAGCACTGGGCTTAGGGTAATTCTTGTTGTAAATAACCTTTTCTGCAGGGAGTATAAATGGTCTTCTGCTGTCCACTCTTTCTTCTGCCAAGGAAGCAGCCGTGCCTGTGATTGCACGTCCGCCCATGAGGCATTTACATTCAGGCTTTCATCACGCACAGTGATTTCACAAAACTCAGTATACTGTCACTGGCTTTGTGCTAGGGAAGAGGGTGAAAAGCTCCATTCAGACTGGAGCAGACTTCACTGTGCAGACTCAGTTTACCTGGTAATTACCTGCAGTAATGGGTAGTACCTAAAACCCTAGGAGCGGTGGGAAAGAGCAGGATTTGCTTGTGTTGTGGAGGTTAGGGTGAGAAAGTGCTGCCTGCAAGCACTGCCTGAGGTCGATGGAGAAGAGATGAGGAACGACAACAGGACTGCCATCTGCTGCTCGCAGGCAGAATAGCTTGGAATGATTCTTCAGGAATATTTCTGTTGGGAGTTTTTGCTGGGTTTGCTTGGCCTTTGTATGTGTGTGCGTATGTACGTATGGACGTCACATTGTATATGGTGTATTTGGGGCAGAACACATCACAGAAGAGTCTGAGGCACAAAGCTGGTAAAGACAGAAATGAGGTTTTGGGACGAAAGAGCAGTAAATGGAAATTCAATGTCTCATGGCCATATTGACTCATCCTAAATATACTGAAAATGTTTGGTTTCTAATGCACCCCTTAAACATTTTCCTGATTTCTGTGCTGTCTTCCACGGGCAGCTTCCACACACTGTGGCTGAAGAAGCGCAGGGTGGGGGATCTACCAGTCACGCTTAAATCGACAGGTGCCCTATTGGTGCCATCAGAGCCCAGGGCTGTGTCACTGCATTTGCAGCCCCGTGGCCAGAGAAACTTCTCCCTGAAACTGTGGCCTATGTTGTGTTCCATGCAAGGAGATTTGATTTTGGTTCTTGCCAATGCTTATGCTCCAGGCAGGTTAAGGCTCTTGCTAGCTGCTTGTGGCCTTCTTTGCTATCAGGAGGCCAAAGAAAAGGATGCATCATTTAGAGGGCTTCCTCTGAGGGTGGGTGACAGTTTTGCTCTATGTCATTTGCACATTCCAGAAGCATTCAAAATTAGTCCAGCCACAGAAAGCGAATTCCTGTCATCTAGTACTCATTTATAAATGCATATTTTAAATATTTTCCATCCTTGGCCCTGTCAAGCAATGTAGCCTCAGTGGGACACATCCATCCAGTGCATGTCCATCTATTCCCCAAGTTGAGTGGAAGCTGTGGTGATACGGACAATAACCCCGGCAGTTATGGCCCTGTATAGAGGTTATAGTGACAATTATCTGCAAGGTTTGACAAACTACCCTTGTTTCTCTTTTTGTCTGGTCATGTCAGTGGTTATTTAGATACCAATAACAGCAAAACTGTGGGAACACAATTGCGTTGTTATTTATATCTGTCTTGCTAACTACTGGGACCAATACGATAGGTTGGAAAACAAGTCAGAAGGTATTTATTCAATAGTCTGTTCTATTGATTATTATCAAACAACAACTCATAATTTTGCACAGTGAGAATTTTATGACTGCAGTGATCTGAAGCATGTCTCTGTGCTCAGAAACCAAGCTGCTTATTTAATTAAGTACTTCTGGTTCTTTGGATTTAATAATTCTAATTAAATTGTTATGGTTATGACTTGCATTTGGATTATGCCCACAGTCTCAATTAAGACTGTGAGAGGACCTCGTAAGCCCATGGAAGGACATTATTATCTTCTGCAACACGATTAGGAATATGGGATTGGGAAGGACCTGTGGGGTCATCAAATCCAGCATCCTGGATGTTTCAGGGGCCACACTGAATAAAGCAGAACGTGACAGTCTCGTTTACCACAGGAAGGATAGCTAGGAAGGGTGAAGTAAACAGTATCACTAACAAAAGATGCTCTGTTCAGGCCAGCTGCATGCATAGATTGATACTTCTGTGCCTTCAGAAATATTTAAAGGAACATCTAAATTATAGAAGGAGCTCACAAGAACATGTTGATTTGGGTTTTTTTTCCAAACAGTGCTGAGCACAAGCACCTTCTATTGCCTTGTGGCTGTTTAGTAAATGTGAAAAGATGTGTGGCTGCCTCAGTGAAGAGCCAGGCATTCAGTTTTAGACACTTGTGTACAAAAATTGCTCTGTGATTGTATTATCTTTAAATATATCAGGGAAAGTGTTGCTAGCTCTGCCTTGAGAATCCACTGTGACTGAGAAGCTGGTGTCTTTTGAGTGACAATTAAGAGCTGCTGTCCTGCTCTTGCCAGGCAAATGTCACTCTTTAAACCCATAGAAATCTGTTCCTGATATAAAAGTAATCACCCACCAGTTGGTTTTATGTTAATAGCCTTGCCTCCAGGAGGCTACTTGGGGCAGCTTCTCCAGAAACTGAGAGAGGTCCCAGCCCTCCTGTCTCTACTGAGAGCAGAGGCAAACTGAACTTGTGGGAGAGAGGAACTGAGTGTTCAAAAGGGAAAACCAGGTGGCACAAAGGGTATTGTTGGAATAGCTGGAGGAGGGAGGAAAAAACTCTTTTCTGCAGTTGCAGTATTAGGCAGGTGATTACACAACTAGGACCTGAAGTTGTAGAAACTTGGGATGGAAAATAACTGTATTTGGATAATGCAAATATTAATTGGCTATCATGGAGTACTGAGTGTATTCATTTTTTCATAGCCAACTGTGGGTACAATGCATGCAATGCACTTGACGTTTCCAGTCAGACCATTTCAGAGCGCTACAACTAGAAATCCATTATTTTTCTTACTCTGAGAGGGTCACATGCTTTATCTAAGATCCTATTGTCCTCCTTGACTCCAGTCAGAAGATGGGAATGTGTGCTAATGGTTGGAAGAAGTGGTGTGACTTGTCTGTAAGAAAGCAGCAGCAGTATTGAATGTCATAAACTGTGTCCTGTCATTAGAAACATGGGTAAAAATGTGACTGTCAGTCTGGTTTGGAGAGCTGACTACTTCAAAACAGATAACTCATCAAATCTAGTTTCTTTTCACAAACTTGTTCTTGAAAGGACTACAAGAACAGTTTATTTTTCTAGGCCCTTGCTTTGGCCAGTCACTTGAAAAATAGCAACGTTAGTGCAGTGGAGAGAAGGTCAAGAGCTGTGTTTGATCAATGCACTGTTATGTACTGTTGTGTATCGATCCATCTTCAAGCACCTTACCTTGTCAAATGCCTTTTGAAGAGTGGAGACAGAAGAGATCCCTGTGCCCAGCTCCCCAGGAAGGACCTCAGGTGGTACACCATTGCCCAATGCTGTCCCTGGAGAGTTGCACATTTGCTGGGTCAGGATCCCACAATAAATCACAGCAGACCTTATGATTAGTGATGCCAGAGGCTGCTGAACCCCTCAGTTCCTTTAGCAGAGGAGTGTTTTTCTGTGGCAGTCACTAGAGAAACTGTTTCAACCACCAGAATCAGAAGGATCTCTGTTCCCGGCCAGTTATGTATATTGAGTGACTATAGCATAAAAACTCTGCAGGATGGTAGAGAATGTCCCATCTTTACCTTCTTCACCTTTATTGGTGAAAATGAGGATCAGCATATCTATTACTGTTACTAAAAATGAGGGCTATTACTGATCAAGGCCCCTTTCCAATGTGAACAGTGTCTGGTTCAAATAACAGCAATTTTACCAACCACAAGAAAGCTTTGCTGATCATTTGGGCAATCTGCTCTAGGTGGCCCTGCTTGAGCAAGGGCATTGGACAAGATGACTTCCCAAAGTCCCTTCTAAACTGAAACATTTTGTGATTCTGTGATCTCCATCATCTCCACTGGACTTGCAGTCCATAAAAAGCGTCTCTTGCTCTTTCAATGAAATCCTAGTAGATCAGTCAATAAAGAGTTCATCCTCTGCTCCCTGCTTTGATATTCTTACCTAAAATGCAGGAGCTGTCCTTTGCAAAGCTACACCAAAACCTGGGTCTCATCGTTGCAAAAAATAATTCTCATACTGAGTCTAAAGGACTAATTGTAATTCAGCCTACTGTGGTCCCTTTGGGGCTTTGTTGTGATGATAGTGATGCCAACACAACAGCATTCAGAATTTTGCACTTCCAAACACAAACTCCTTTTCCATTTAGAAGGAAAAGGAATTTGTGTTTGGTGCTATGGTGGTCACACCTCCTGCAGAAACAGTAAAATGCAGCTACCCTTGTGACGCTCAATTTACATTTCTGCAGTTGTTAGATGGTGGGTGAATCTTTTTCCTAGTATTTTTGTCCTAGGCTATTGTATATCTTTATCTGTTTGACACTGCTGTCTTAAATTACTTCACAGGTTGTATCTCTGCAGGGTTGGGGTTCTACATCGATTCAGACATGGCAGCTTTCAAGTGTTTTGAAATTTCTTTGCACATGTCAAAATATAAAGCAAAATACTAGTTTGAGCACTCTGCGCTAATCCATTTCCCTGTTTGAGGTTGACAATGTGTTCAAAGGAAATAATTTCCCCTGCTGAATGAAACAGGGAATCTTTTCAAACTTCATGTCTGTCACTAAGATCAGCAATACTTTTTTGATAGGTGCATGAACTACAAGTGGTAAAACTGATAAAAGCCATGCTAGTGCTGAGAAGAAAAATCAGATGTAGGGGTAGAGACTGGAAGATCCCATCTAGAAATATATTCAGGCAATGTTTGACCCTTGAATTTTTGCATATGGAACTTATCTTTTGATGCTCTAACTCTGCAGAGGTATGCTGGAGAGAGAGGGAGGCTGATGGTCCTGACAGATGACCCCTCTAGCTCTGACTGATGAGGCTCTTCTTTAAAGGGAGAACAGATTTTTCCAAGTGCTTTCTTCAGATAAGCCTTTAATGGCAGTGCTGGGAACTGCCTGGTACAAAGACCACACAAATATTTCTTAGAAACTGCTGTTTGCCAGATTTCTACGGCTGATTATGCACCTTTGCCAAAGGATTGCTCGAGATCTGGGAGTGTATAAAGCAAGTGCCAGGATATACATTGTATAATTTAGGAATGCTATGTTGCCTTTTGCATATACATCGATACTGCTAAGAAATCTTAACATTTACAGAGACGGAGTTGATAATTTTACAAAACTTCATTTTATTAATTTATTGCAATTATTCAGGATTCCTACAAGGTGAATACAGGAATGCTCATTTTATACATTTGGTATATAAAGGAGAATGCTTTGTTTGAACAAAACCAGCTGCAAAACTGGCACCAACACATGCGTACCTATTTCACCTATCTACTGTGCCAAATGATTTATTTTATTGTTTTGTGAAGATCTACAATCCTGCCTTGTCAACTTGGCAAGGGCAGCAAGCAGGTCTCGCTGCCAGCACACCTGTACCCTGTGTCTTGTTTATTCTCCCTAGGATCCCATTTTTTTTCCTCACTCTCCTGGTGTGTTTTCAGTAGCTCCTTTAATATGTACTTTGGCAAAGCTTCCTCATACTCCCCTTGGTTTGCTTGGGAAGTTTAACTAACTCAAATATATTTATTTTTTTTCCACATATTTCTCTCTCCTCAGCTTTTTCTACATCTGTGATCCTGCTTTGGAAAGTATTTTCCAAAGTCTGAGTCTCACACACAGCCCTCGTTTCCGTCCACACATTTGAAATACATTTGTTTCTCACAATTTCACATCCCCAGTACTGCAGTACTCTTCCCTCTTACCCAAAGACATGAAGTTTCTCCCAGCTGATCTTAATCCTGACCTGCAAAGTTTGTCTCCAAGCCCCTCATGTGGATCGTTTCATTCTATTTTACATATGCCCTCTGCAAACTTACTTTCTCATCTCAAACCTAAAGCCTTTGTCTCAAGTATCATCACTCTTCTTGGAATCTATCCTTCCTTACTAAAAGGTTGACTGCCACTGCCAAGACACTGTGAAGCCCTATCAAACTTCATGCCTTTTTTCATCTCTTTACTTATTCCAGAGAGAATATGTGTGGAGTGCACTTGTTATATCAGCACAGTTCACTATCTGTTTATAATGTTCAGAGTATATGTATATAATGGATGCTTGTTATGTCAGATCAAATATGTACAATAACATCACGTACACGGTTGTGAAATGCTTTCTCTAGAAGATCTTTTTAACCTACATGTAACAACTGATAACATATGACGATTTTTCTGCAGATTAAGTATAGAAAACTCTGGCGACTCATGGACATCCATGGGGGCAATTTCCCTTGGTTATTATTAGCTTTGAACTAAGATTTGTTTCTTGTGACGTCACGTTTGACATGCACTTTCTTCCCTGACTACTTTTGATGTAATGGCAACCAGAGACCACTAGAGGACTCTGTTTTCCATCATATTAAGGAGTACTCTGTAATCAGCTTTTGCTGTTCGGTATTTTTTTGGCACTTATTTTCACCAAGTACACACGTTTACTCATTTACACAAATATACTCATTTACGGAGTAACCAGGTAGGCATTGGCCATTCAGTAATCAGAAGTGCAGTCCGAATGAGGACAAAGTCCTTACAGAAAATGTGGTCTGAGGTCTACTTGCTTTAAAACAAAAATAACGTATGGGCAAATCCGTCCATCTCTCTGTATGAATATTTGATGCACTATTAAGATCCTGTCTTCAATTCCAGCCTGCGCAATTACTTAGATGGTTGTGAGCTTTCAAAATACCCAACCAATGTAAACAAGAAAGTTTGAGAAGCTTTCAAGGTTTAATGATTTTTGAAACCTTTCCCCCATCCTTTCCCATTAGACTCTTAGATGTCTTTCCCAGCTTGAAAGGTGCATTGGATTTGGATCTTTTCCAGAGATCCTAATCAGTCATCAGGATGAGGACATCCTTGTGTAATTTTGAAGGAAAGGAACAAAAATAAAGCAAATTATATCTCTGTGTTGTCTTAAGGCAGACAATACAGTTAATTGTGATTCAGAGCCATTATTTGTTTTTTTCAAAAAAGTTTTTGTACAACAACAATAGAGATTCTTATGTCAATCACCATGACTGTTCACGCAGCAGCTGGTGGGCTGCTGCCCACCCAGCAATGAAAAATGTCTAATTGCAGTCCAAGTGAAAACTGCCAGAGGATATCTGGCCCTGTTTGCTTTTCAGTCACAACTCAGCCCATCAGAGATGTCCAAAGCAACTTAGTCATTCAAGTAGGATTTGCATTTCATCAGTGCAAAAGAATGAAGGTAACTGATGGAAAATAACCAAAGTGCCCCACGGGTTCATGGGTCTAACAGGGAGGGCTTGGAATTTGCTCTAGTGAGCACAAGAATAAAGCTGACAGAAAACCTCCTGCTTAATGGGTGGTTTTATTTTATAAGCAAATGACACTCTGGAATGTAGTACTCTCATGAACTTACTTTTTTTTTAGAAAAAAAAAAGCAGCAGATACTTTGCATTTTAAGAACATTTCAGCACTGTCTACTTCATGCAAGTAGAGATTGTCTCCAAACTAACAAAAAATGAGAATAGGATGGCAACAGCCACCACTCTTAGGAAAAACAAATGACATGTGTAGAGAAACTGTTCTTTAGTGGCTTTGATTATAGATGATGTACAACTGTTTGCTTGCATGTTTGTTTGAGGGTTGCTTAGTCTTACCTATAGGCTACAATTTTGGAAAGCAATTTAATAATTATTTCAATAGGAAGAATTCTGATAGCTATTGATTACAGTGTTTTGATGTCTTTCATAAAATTGGTCCATTCTGAAGTCTGTGAAAAAAGGAAAAATTGTGATACTTTTTTCTTAGATTTCTATTATTAATAATTTCTATAAGCTATTCCTGAACTTACTGGAATTTTGTGGTTAGCTGTGGTTTTGTACAGAAGAATGGCACAAGGAAAAATCCCAACATACCACCAAAAAGCCCTAAGATTAAATTCTGAGTATGGAAAGCAATTAATTTGTTGCTTTCTTTGGTTTTAGAGATGGAGTACAGGTATTAGAGATCATGCCACATCATTTTCTATTGACATTTCTTGATTATAGTTTGTGCTTACCCGATGTCTTCCATTTGAGAATGTTTTTTCATATTTTTCTGGACACATTGCCTTTGAAGTCTGTAGTGAAATATTAAAGAATCTTTTCTTACATATCTGATCCCTGCTCTGTTAGCAAAATATAAAGAAGGCACAAAGGAACTCAGCGACTCTGTGTATGTAAAGCTTGCATAGATCTGCCAGTTAAGTTCAGAATTAAAGCTCCAGGGAAGTGCCAAAAACCCCCTTAGGTGAGGCTTTGTGACCATATGCAGTGACTGATTTGTGCACCCCTTGCAATTAGAAAGATGTCTGGGGAAGAGTCCACATGAAGAATGTGACTGTGGCTAAAATCTGACACCACAAATGACTTCACTTGGTGTGGGTACAGAGCCTGGGCCAGGATGTGGATCCCTCACCAATGAATTCGCAGTTTGAAAAATAGATTTTGGAGACTGCATTTTGCTTAAGTGAAATAAAAGGCACAGTGTGGGTTAGAAGGATCATATTCAATGTTTTGTTATCAGGCTTCTCCACTAAAGTCAGGTTTATTTATGACTGCTGTGAATACACAGTGAGAGATGAATATAGGATGGATTATATACAGCCATATACAATTTTATGTATGGAGGAATTTAGTTAATTACAGCAATGGCCCAGCGAGGAGTTCTTCATGCCATTGTGGAGTATTTGAAGGTCTCTAATGGAGGCCAGCAGCTGCTGCATGAGAGCAGCTTTTCATCTCAAAGTATCTCTCCCTGTACAAAATCCACCATAGCAACAGCATGTTTTGAGAGTTCTCCTTGCAAAAAACGCTAAGGGCTTGTCTTGTATTGGGAATATATTTATAAAGTTTAAAGATGATTTTGCTGCAAATAGGCCTGACTGTAGAGAATTACTCAAGTAGATTCACATGCTATGAATTATATACCAAAACTGTCCGTGTTCCTAACACAAGTTTATGGTAAAGATTTTAACAGCTGGTGATGGTGAGCATTATACCTCACCATTTCCACAGCGCACAGCATGTCTCTAGATACCTCTATCTACAGCTGTATGTCTCTCTCTTTATAGAGCAGTGCTATCTCACGCTATTCTTCTGTGCTGGTAATCCCTTTCGCAGGGATTTACAGGGTGGGAACTTCTTTCAAGGAAAAAAATACAGCACTTACTATTTTCAGAAGCTTCCAAGGGGCAGGGAGGAGTGAATAATTAATTGATGAGTTTCAGGGATTTCATGCAGAGCTTTAAAAATGAGAATACCTTGATATAGATAATGCAGCTTTACGTCAAAGAAGTCAGTGTAATTTTAAAGAGATCTCCTCGTCTCAAAACCTAAATGCTGGTTTCTACACATCCATCCTCCTGTACAAGGTATAGAATTAAGATTGGAATGGTATCTGTCTTAATCATTCTAGTTAAAAAAATTGGGTTTTCTCCATTTGAGTCTTAGGACTGTAATTTGGCATAAACTGTCTGTGAAATACAGCATTTGTAGCTCACATTTGGACTTCATGTCTCTGATGATGTTGGCATGGGAAGAGCATGCCTTGGAGCTTTCAGTCCAGAATCAGTCCTAAGGGATGTGGACACATCTGAGAAGTTTATGTTACAATATATATCATGTGAAGCAAAGGCCCTCAAATCAGGAAATCAATTGGTCATGTGCTTAGATGTAAGAATATTCTGAAACCAGCTGAGAGCAGGATTCCTGGGGCAAGACCAACATGTTTAATGCTTTAAATCCATTAATAAGCACCTTAGTCCTGTGCAATAATAAAAAAAGTGCAATGACTGCTGCTAAATCCATGGATTCCTGACATGCTATTTCTATATATTCCTCTGTCAGGGGTAAATTAGATCATCTGGCTGACAAAGATGTTTTGCCACCTTCTTTTTCCTGCCTCAGCAGCCCCTAGGGGCTGCCCTTCACACTTCTCCAACCAGCTGTTAGTGCCTCCCCAGTGGAGTTGAGCTCTGTGATGCTGACTTCAAAAGGCCATATTTAAATGCATTCCTGAATCAGAGTCAGTATTTATGAGCAGATCAATGTAATAAGGATTTATGGAAGATGTGAAAACTACTCAGTGATCTGTGATACTTGGCCACCTGTCTTTGATATTGTAGTTGGCAGGCGAAATAACAATTCTGTTTTGCAACAACTTTAATGATTTCCAGATTTATTTTTATTTCAGACTAAAATAAAAACAAGGCTATTCTTTTTAGCTAGTGACATGAAACTATCTGGGTTTCTTTGAATCAAAAATACCAAGTCTGCTCTATTTAGAAGGGAGCTTGGCCTGAACACATCAAAATGTTAACATCTGTAATTCCTGTAACATCTCTTCACTTTCATGAAACAGTGTTTTATTGAAACACACTCATGAAGTGATTCCAGTCATCCCATACAGTTAAAGGTTTCTTCATACATTTTACTGGGGTTTAATATTATGCTGGAGTGAAGCATGTGGTTAATTATGGTCTAAACAGGCTTATTTTCTAAAGGGCCACTTGACCTCTTCTGAGTCTTGGTCTGTCACCCTTCACTTTGCCTTTGTCTCTGCTTGTTTTCTAACTCCCTTGAGGAATGTAACTTGGTGGTTTAGTGGTTTATGACATGCATACTACAGCATGATAAGATCACCATGAAACGTACTTGCACATGCTGCAAACGTGACCAACAGCATGTTATTTAATTGCCTAATAAACTGGTCAGCACTACAGCAGAAGGGCTCATTTGAATTTATGTGCATTGCTCCTTCAGGTGGGAAATTCAAACCCACTGCGTGTTGTGTAAGGGAATGATGCTCTGTGCATTTGCCAGCTTCCCCGTTACTGCCCTTCATAGCACTGGACGTTCCAGTAAATGCTGGCCTAGGTTTAAATGGCAAGGTTCGTGATCTGTATGTACCATCAGATGCTCATTTGACAAGCCACTGTGTCGGCAAACAGACAACCGTAATTGCTTATGGATCGGTGCCGTTCTGGCACTGCAAAAGCTACTCTTTGCTGAAACCAGTTTGGAGCTGTGGTACTTGCACAGAGGTAGAGCAACAGTTTACTGAAAATGGGGGTTTTTTTGCCTTCGAGGAAAGCTGTCCAGCCCTTGCAGTCCCCTAATGATACAGTGTGATACCTAGGGAATTATTTCTGAGAAATTTTGTAAAAAGATGGGGGAAATGAGCCACAGAGCTGCTGTTGGATTGTATTGTGGGAACCTGAGATGCATAACTCACCACCTGTCAGTTACAGACTGTTCTATGAGCTCACTCTTTGCCCTAAATGAAGCAGTTCTGAGGTGCCTGCAAGCAGCTGCCTTGTGTTATCACTTGAAATCAACTGCAGCACTGGTTGCAGTGAAAATGTCTCCTGCGTCATTACGTAGTCCTCATCTTGTCATATTATTTTAACAGCCAGGAAAAATGGCTTTAGGAGTGTGCTGTCAAAGTGAATATGAAGAGGAACTTAGCCAAAAATAATAGCAGTCACGCAGCTAATCCAGGCTGACCAGCTTCCCAAGTTTACACTTGATGTCTCTAAACTTTAAACATTTTCTTACGCAGTAGGGCAGATATGCTGTCTTTCTCCTTTTTAAACAGTGTTGGAAAATGCTTTATGATATTGAATGTTTTGTTCTTTGAGTGTTGGTGTGATTCCTGTGGGGTTCATCAGCCTGGACGTGGCATCTTGCATCAAAGTGTGCGTTTGTGTGTGTCAAGGTTGTGCTCCTTTGCTGTTCTGTGCTTACTGTTAAGTGGAGAAAAGGACTCTTTGTGCCTGACTTCATCCACTGGTAGAGACATTACTATTATTAATCTCTTCTCACCTTGTGTGGGGATTGAAAGAGCTTCTTGGATTATCGACTTTCACTCCCTGCCTTTGCAGGCACCGCATGGTGGGAGCCATGTGGTGCATCATGCAGACTCCACTCCTGTTCCAGATTTACTTTCTTGACCATTATTAATCTTAAGTTTCACATTTCTTCCTAGTCCTAGTACAGTGCTCAGCCTTTTGATCACTTCCCCAATGCTGCTAGTTTGAGATGCACACATTCAATTGCCTTAGTGTAGGCGTGAAAGTACCTGATGCTGTGCTAAATATGAAATCATGGTATTTCTAGAATCAGAAGACAGTTGTTTTCTTAAAAATTACAGTATCTGCAAGCGCTGTCATCAGGAATGACTGAAACTGAGCTGCTCGTACCCCATTGAATCAAGCTGACACTAAGATAATTATATTTGCGTTATACTTTCTGTGTCTCTATATGTCAGTGCTGTGGACTGAAATGAAATACAAAATCATAGGGCAGTTCAAAGCAATTAATGCATAAGGGCCCTGTCTCAGCTTTCAAAACACACCAATATGTTTATCTTCCCTCCAGCATAAATCAGCTCTGGCTTGCAAAGCTGCGCTACATGAGGAATGTCTCTTAACAGAGACTCTTTGCAGTCCCAGCATGTTTATTTAAACACGGCAAAAGAAATTATAGCTCCTTGTATTTTAATGTATAAGATTCCCATCATTCACATAGTTTCCCTATCTTGGCTCAGCAATTCATAAACATTAATAGAGATTTCTCTTCACTGCGCTACTTCAGTATGAAGAATACTCTGCCTTGAGAGGGCAATGAGCAGATTAAGAAACTTGCCCACATTACTCAGGGTATCTGTATTTGTGTGCAATTCAGCAATGTGCCGGCTTGTACCTTTTTGCCACAGAGATAAACATGAGATTAGGAGGAACCCTTTCCACTTCCTGAGCAGCTGTGACGTTTACTTTCTCTTGCCTTTCCATACCATCTATTAATATTTTAGCAAAACTGCATCTTCCTCTCTCACACATACTCTTTCCAGCAGCATAGGAGGCAATGGTGGTAAGGAAGGTGAGCTTTTTGTAACATTGTAAGAAAAAAATATCTGTTCTTTTCAAATACACCAGTAAGCCAGTTTACTCCCCAAGGAATAATCAGCCTCAGCACTGCAGGGAAACGTACAATCCAGAGTTTCAGCCCAGATGGTTAAAGGCCACTGCTGCTGCTTGCTTTTAATAGGTAAAATATTTTTAGATTTCAAGTCTATTTTAAACAACTTGCATGAGGGAGCCTTCAGCTTGCTGAGATCACTTTTTCCCTTTAAGAAGTGAATCAGGAAAATGTGTTGGTTGTAGCTGAAAAGGTACTTAATAGGAGGCTTATACCAGGAGTGGGTGCTCAGAGATGTTACTCTTTGGAAAAGGTCCTGGGAAAGGCTCTGGAAAAGACAATAGGAAGATCAGTAGATTAAAGTTGCAGGGACTGTAAAAAATAGAGGGGCTTGGACACCAGGAGAGCTTAAAAGCTGCAAGCGCAATTGAGCCATGAACTGTTGCTTGTAAGCTAATTTAGCTAAGTCTTGCTCACTGTGCTCTGACACACTCTCCTCATATACCATGGCCAGAGTGAATCACTCATGGCAGTTTACAGACACAGTCCCAAAGCAGTCTTAAGGCGAACAAGAATGAGAAATGGGAAGGTCTTGGGTGGAGGATATGATAATGTGGGCAAGGGAATTGCTTGTTTACACAGAGGTTGTGCCAGAGCAGATTGAGTATGTATTGAAATTCTAAACATTGCAAAAAGGGAGGCTAAATCAGAATGCCATGGGCTGGGATGGTCAAATTTGCAGCTGATATGAAGAGATAGGTGAGTGTCTCCAGGTTCCTTCTAGAAACACTATCCAGACTGTGGTTTTCCACTTTCCCTGGAGCGTAAGACAATTTAGCAACAACTTCGTATGTAATTTCTTTGAAAGTTCATATTAGACAAAAGCCTTGATGAATGTTGGAGAATTCTGAAAGGTTTTTAATAAATTAAAAAATGAGCATGATTCTGTCTTATACACAAACAAGTAATAGATAAATTCCAATGTATTTATTCCTTATTTGTTCCCTTCTAGGCTAGATCTTTGTCAGGCTCTTCAAGACTAATACAGACATGAAAATAATTAAGGACAAATGAACTAATACCTTCTGTTCAATATTTTGGGTAACTTCAGTATGTCAATGTCAATGTCAATGTCAGCCACTAGGTAACTCACTCTCTTCCCATACAGACTCTTTAGGTAATTGAAGGATACATCTTTCTTGGATTACAGAAGGGGGCAGTGATACTTTTTGGAACAACAAGTGATAGCTAACAAAAGCTTCTGTTCTACTTAATGCAGAAATAGAAATGACCGAGATTTGCTATTGCAATCTTGCTTCCTCCTGTTACAATCAGGCTTCCTACTTGTTACTTTATTTTCTTCAAGAAAGGAAGTTCCATCTTGGAGGCAACATTCATGACAGTGAATTGCACAGAGTGCTTCTGCCACCTCCTTGAGACCTCTCTGGCTCAAAGGACAAATTCATAGTAATATTTCAAACTGTACATGAAAATGCTAACTACCTATTATGGGTTAGTTTCACCATGCGGTTTGTTCAGCCTCAGACCTTCTGACATTACAGCTTGTCAATGGCATTTTGTGATTCCCAGTCATAGTGGGCTGCCTTCCTGCTGCAGTTCAGCGAAAATGACATAAAATGAGGGATCATTTTAAAAAATGAGCATATGTACATACCAGACAGGCTTCTATTTTAAGAACATCTTTCATCGTCAAGACGTCAAATACCAGAATTGATGTATTGTGTGATTTTAGTAGCTCACACGCAAATGTATGACAAGATAGTTTCATAATAAAATCACCCACAGTACAATATTTTTACATGGCTCTCGCTGAACACAGTGCACAGGATGGACAATGCTACTGAGTGGTTTCCCTCAAAGAAATTTCTCTTCATTCTTTGTTCTACCCAACTTGAACTATAACAGCAAATAGGTGTAGCGTGAGCGGTGATGATCACAAAAGTAATGCCAGCATCTCATGTCCACACAATGGCTTTTACCCTTCCACAAAGCTGCTTCCAGGCCTGCATCCCTAACTCATCAATCTGAGCACGTTCTCCTTTTTGCATCTCTTCCCTAACTTCTCTTTATCCCTTACACCAATGGAGGCTTTCTCACACTGTTTCAAGAGGTGTTTCAGCTCCTCTCTGCATTTCTTACCACCGATGCCCTGCTGAGACCCCAAGATGAAACATGTTCTCTAGAAGCTTGGTAGTTCATTCTGATCATTATTTTATAGGGAGGTTGTCTCCTGCTTTCCTGTTGCTGATGGTGCGGCCTTTATCTCTCACTTCCAGGCTTTTTCCTAGGTAAGGAACTATTGTACGTCCCTGCTGGCTGTACTTTATTGTGTGCTTTAGACTTTTCTTTTTCTTTGATTCTCATTGAAAAATTAGTTTTAGTTAAACACCATGTGATACAGAAATTCAGTTTCTCTGTGCGTCAATATCTGTCATTTTTGGTTTATCCTGTCAGTCATTCTTTGTACCTAATGCAAAGGGTACATGGCCCCTGAGGAAAGTTCTGAAATGTTTTATTATTAAAAAACAATGAAGTAGCTCCTGGAAACTGTCTTTTCATGCCTGCCTTGTGTCTTGCTGAATAGCTCTGCCTTTTTGGGTAGACATCTATCCTGTCATGTCCAGTCTCTGTTGAGAGACATCCTTTTCCATATCAAAAGTTCTTATGTGGTCTTATTCACCCTTTCTACAGCTATATCAGTATTTCAGTATTGAGACTGAATAAATTATCTGGAATTACATGGGCTATGTTTAAAGAGATTAGATCCACTTTTTGTGAAAAATTGTATTATTTGGTATTTCCTGCTTTCATTTTGCTTCAATGTGATATCAATGAGTTGTGACTTGTGGTGTATACTCCCAGCAGTATTTCCAGCTTTTCCCACTGAATTTTAGGGAAAATTATTTGTTTTAGGACAAACAGTTATGTTGTTGACAAATACAATTACCATGTTTTTCTCTTTGCAAAAGTTGTGACAGGCATTGGTGGTTTTGTTTGCCAGTGATCTCCTTGAGCACAAATAGGGCTGTGGTCCAGCTGAAGCCATTGACCTCTTTCCACTAGAGCCTACTCAGCTTAACCTCTTCTTGCACTCAGATCTTCAGTGAAGTTCCTGGAGACAGGAAAATAGGTCTGCTAAGGAGCGGTGAGAGAGGGGTGAGTGGTCAGCATGTGGCAGTAGTTTCAAAGTTTACTGTAAAAAAGCCAATAGCTACTATGTCCCCTGAATTAGGAATGCTTTCCTGAACTCCAGAGTATTTAAGGGAGGCATCAAAGCACTTGAGATTAAGCCCAAGAGGCTTTTTAGGTATTTAAACTTAGAAGTATTAAGTCCATAGAACCCAAGCTGAGAAAGAATAATAAATATAAACCTTTCAATTCGTAATAATTAAGATATGGTACTGGAAGCTGTTAGAGAATTTCAGGTGGTATTGTTGAAAGCTGATGTTAATGAAGTTGATATCTGCTTTTGATGGATCAAACAGTTACTGCCCTTATTCCGGGATCAGCAGGGTAGCATTAAGTATTTGTGGATAGTCTGCTTTCCTGAGGTCATTTTAATTGACCAAAATAACAGCAGGTGATAGAATGTTTGATCTAAAATATAGAAAACAATGACAACAAATGAGGACTAATTCTAAATGCATGTGCCAGCAGTATTGGTAGTGGGTTAGTAGGCTTCATTTTATACAGAGGTATGTGGAAAGCTGACTGCTTTTAAAATTTGTCTGTTAGGCAATCAGCTGCTGCTGAACAGTTAGCCTCCTGCAGAAGGCCAAATTGTAATTTGTTGGCAGTATCTTTTAAAATGTTTTTACTCTAAGTCTTTTGTTTTCTGTTTTTTAAGCCTAATTACCTTGGTCAAACTGATGCTCACTGAATGGGTAAAACAGGCAGTGTAGTGACAGAGAGAAGATTCTCGTGATTGAGTGCCAGCAAAGGCTTTTGTGAAAATGGTAGTGTGTCCTTTCTGTCAAAAAATCTTGTATATATTTTCAGAGTGCATTGGTGTATTTGTATATTAAAAGTCTTGATGGATAGGAGTCTATAAAACAATCCCCCTCATGCTGGGGTTTCTCATTAATAAAACACTGGGTTTTGAATTTCTGCAGCACATACAAAGTTCAAATATATTGGTGTGAAAGCATTTTGACTGTATTGAACAGGGTCATGTCTGATAATGATCTTTATATGTTGATTTTGGGAAGCCAGGTAACTTCAAATTAAAAGTGATTTCAAGTTTCATCAGAGTTAATATTACCAAGTAGGTAGGTAGATTAATAAGAAAAGTGTCTGAAAAAACCTCTTAGTCGAACCAAACCATGTCAGGGAGGAACTGAAGGTACCTGACATACTCATAATTCCACTAAATGTCTGTTCTAGCACTAAATATGTAAGCCTGCTATTCCCCATGCACATTTGACTGGCTTTGGCAATCCACACTCTACTTTTTTCCTCGCCTTCAATGCCAAATGCTTGGAAAATATTCTTTTAATTATCTAACTTCAACTCTTTACCCTGTTTTATTTGGAAAGACCGAAACTGTAGCTTTACTTATACTCATGTGACCCTTGTAGCTTGCTGGGAATACTGATTTTAACTGAGAGCAGAGCTTCACTGGGTGTTCTTTAACAGCATGTTCCTACACAGACACCTGAGTAATAGCCATGCTTCTGCAGAACAGAACAGCTCTGGAAGCTGTAGCATGTTAAACAGACTCACTGCAGCTCCCTCTGGGACTAATCCTTCCTTTGCTCCTGCAAGCCATTGGATCTGATGCAGATACTTCTTTTTCCTTCTGCATTTTAAAACAAAGGCAAAACTTACAGAAATTTCTGAGATAAAGAGAGGCACACACAGGGACTGCGGGGCTGTTCATCGGGAAGGTGCGGTGGTGGGCAGCATTCCCCTGTCTTCATGAGCATTATTCATTATTATACCACAGCCGATAGTTGAATAGGAGAAATTGCGATGAATGTTTCAGTCTGCTTATCAGATTGATAAGTGCTTAATTAGTCCTAATTGTGCACAGACATCTCAACATTGCCTGTAACAGTGGGCTTTTTGATGAGTACTCAAAGAGCATGTGTTACACTCTAATAAATATTCCCACTGTTAAACTATTACCATCTTATTAGAAATGGCTGGGTTAGTGCCCACCTCTTCTGGTTATTTCTGCACAGCCTCTTGCCTTATTTAGGACTGAGATAACAATTCTTGCTTCTCTTCTTCACACATTTCTGAACTACCTGTAAGTGGAAATGATAGATCTATAGGGAAAGGTCACATAACACCAGGAAGAGCCAAGAGGCTTTTGTCTGTTATTTTTGTTTTGATGCATTACTAATTAATGAATTGTGCCTGCTCAAAAAAGTAACAGTAGATGTTTTCAAAATCTGTGTAACATGTCATTACATAACCTGACAATGTCAAAAATAATGTTGGATATTATCTAAAGTGTTTGGGGATATAGAGGTTTATTTAGCATTTCTGTTTCTGAAGTGTAAGTGGCGTGGAGGGCTTCATGGGCACACCCACACAGTTCGAGAAGTGCAGGGCTAGAAGACAGGTAGGTCTCATCTCGTGCAAAGCTGGGTTATTTGAATTTTGTCCTATTCCCCTCCTAAAGCCACCCGTCCTGCTTCTGGCCTGGAAAGGCTGGAGGAAAGTTGGTTACATGCACAGTCCCTTGGATGGTCACTTGGCATGTGATGGCTGAACACTGTGGCGTTTCCTTGTCCCTGCTGTTATATATTGAAAGTTATTCTGTTGTAGTTGCAAGCCTAGAATAAGCAAAGCAGGTTACTATCTGCAATGGTGCTCCCATTGCCACCCCCTTGGTGACAGCAGCAGGCTTGTCTTACCTTTAGTGAGAAGTTTTGCTGACAGTGAGGAGTCTGAAGTGATGCTGTTATGGCCAAAAATATCATCTGAAATGCAATTTGCCACCTAGCAATTGAGTTTTTAAAGGAAAGGTGCTGAAAGTTTGTACATAGAATGCAAACATACAGCACTTGATTTTAACATATAGAGATGTTTGAAGTTGATTTCTGTGGGTGATTGATTAGACCTGCAGGTGAGAGTGCTCCTCTCTTTCTTCATCATTATCACACCAAAGAAATTACTTTCTTTTTGAACCTAAGTACCAAACAGTTCACTGGAGCTTGACCTCAGAACTTAATATTGCAGTGGTTTTAAAGAGCAGAAGGATTTCATAGCTCTATGTTTAAGAGGCTAAACTTGTTGCTAAACAATCCCCCAAATTTCCCTGAGGGGATTGTCAGAGGACAGGGTTTGGTTGTTTCTGCCAAGCATTTGCATTAGCAGAAGAAAATTCTCAGCAGGGTGATGTACTTGGGTCAAACTCTTTGCTAGAATGTGTGTTCTTGACTTCAGGTGCTCCTCTGGAGTCCTTATCTTTATGGGGAGGTGCCTAATGAGACAGCGATGCTTTCAGTTGACATCACTCAGGATGTGCCTTAATAAAATTGTTGCTGATTCCTACTAAGAGCAGTAGTGCCAATTAAAAATGCCTATACTTAATCCAACAAGTTTGCTTTCTCTCTTTCCCATTCCTTTACCCAGATAAATGGCCACTTATTTTCTTTGTTTTGTTTGTGGGGTTTTTTTATCCATCATCGCAGTGTGCCCTTGCTGTGGTTTTGCACATTGTGCTTATAAAATAGCAGATAATCTAAAGTTGCTTTTAATTTAGGAATGGTGTTTGCCCTTGGTACATTTAGGCCAAATCTCAGCTTTGCCTTAGGGGTGTTTGTGCTCCTTCCTTATCACCATGCCATCAGCTAGTAGCTATGATGCTTAAAAAATCTAAGCTTCAGGAGTGAGTCAGACTTTTCATGCTATTCATCAATTTTGTGCAAGTTTAACCATAGTTCTTAAACACATTCTTCAAATGCAGTGGTGTATTTTGGAGGCATTTGATTCTTTATTTTATTATTTAGCACATTAACGCTTCAGAAGCTCATTTATAGTTGTTTGGGTCCGTATGGCAGGCATCATATAAGCACAGGACATAAAGATGTTAGTTTTACACCTTTACACCCTTGCCTCTCCCCAGTGTATCCTCACGGTTTTGATTCCTGAATGAGATGTTGCATTTGTTTTGAATCTGCTTCATAGAATTTTCTAGATTAACATCACAGTCACTAGCCATGCATTTGTTGCACTGTGAATTGTTTGTAAAAAGCTAGAGAAAGGCACTTTCATTGCATTACTGTTAAAGGACAAAATAGCTTTTGATATTAAGATACTATATCATTTGGATTTTCTGGTTGTCTCTGCAAGAGCTAGAGGTTTACCAGTATTTCAGTGGTTACTTCAGTAATAAAGCTGGATGAGAAGCTTGCCTTTTTAGATTGCACTTCATAGTTCTAGTTTGTAAGAGGGTCTTTTTTTTTTTTTTTTTTTTTTTTTTTTTTTCTGGCCAGGGGAAGTTTTAAGTTTGTTTTAAGTAGAACTGAAATTTTGCCACTAATTCCTCTACTGTTCTGCACGTCAGCTCCAACACACGAGCTTCCAAGCGTATGTTCCAGTTTATCCCCTTGTTCCCTTGCAGCAAAGGGACAAATGATTGCTTTGCATCAATGTGCAACAAGTACATGTGGATGAGTGCCTAAACTAAGTGCATGGAGAAGTTGATGATGATTATAAAATTCAGCCAAAAAATACAGAATGTGGCTGCAGACAAGGCATCAAACTTGGTTTAAATCTGTTAGAGGGTATAAGGTAAAAGTCCACATGCAGCAAACTGAATTTACTGCAGGATATTAATCTGTATAACTGCTGAAGGACTTCATTAGACCACTGCAGAAGACAGGCAAGCTGCTGAGTAGAATGACAGATAAATAATCCAGGGGAGAAATTCTGATTTTTCAACACTAGTTGTAGGAACTTGTCATTTGGAAAACCCTTTTTTTGTTCCATGCAAACATCTTTGATGAAGATTTTGTGAGTTGTATCTGATTTTTTAATATCCTGTCTGTTAAAGTATAATCATTCCATAGGCTCATGTTAACTGCAGAAATAGTTTTTTACATAGAACAATTTCCTAGAAGGGAAGAAACTCTCTGTGGCATGGTTTGAAAGTAGAAGTGAAATAAAATAATTCTGCAGATCTTTTAAATACCTCTGGTTTATACTGCTTCTTCAGGTCCTCTAGTTTTCCTTTTGTAATTGTTTTAATAAATATTTTAGCTGGCCTTTTGGTGGCAAAAAAAATCAAGCATATATTGATTTATTGACATAAACCAAATTTTGAGTTGCAATCACCGGTAGTCACACATGACTCCCTTACTGCTTCTCTTATTGGAGGACTAGAAAAGAGTGTACTTTCTTAAATCAGTTTTAACAAATAGTTCTTCAAAGCAACATTTTGGGATCTGTTACTTTCAGACAAATAATTTCTTCACAGGCTTTTTTAATAAGTAACATTATTAAGTTCAGAAAACTGAAGCTTCAGGAAAATTAGGAGAGGAGTCACAGACACTGAGAAAACATTCATGCTTCAGTCATAGATATTTGATGGAATTCAAGGGATTAAAATTAGGCATAAAGTTTATGTATTGTCAAAAGAAAGATACAGGTACCTTTAGGCTCTTACCACAGAACTCTTAAGAACAGATGCCAGTAGTACCTGAAAGAAGCTCTGAAGTTTTTCTGCCTACCCTCTTTGCTTTTGCAAAACTACAGTCCAAGGAATTTGCTGTGAAGTGGGTAGGAGTACAGGTGTGAATAGTGAGAGAGGACCAGAGCAGAGAAGCTTTGTTTAAATGAAGGTGATGAGGAGGGGTAGAAGACATGAAGATGCTTAGATTTTTTCACTTATTCTCAAGAAAAAAGCAGGTCAGCTTTTGTGTTAGGGAAGGAGATTTATGTGAAATGGAGGTTATGGTGACTTTGGCCTATGGACTGGATTTCTTAATCTGGGGTTGTTGCAAGAGCTGAATTCCTTTTGAAACATAGTTAGGAAATCTCAAAATAGTATAAAATAGAGTCCTAGTTTTATTACAAAAGCTGCTGTAAGAGTGACTTTGTTTCATGTAATTGGTTGGGGACCGCAGTCTGACCTCTTCACTTGAAGCTAATACTACAAACTTTAATTGAGTAAGACTGCTCTTGAAGTTGTGATCATTTACATTGTGAGATTCGTTTCCAGAGCTGAATGTCTCAGAGAAGAATGAATTTTAAATCCTTGCATACACAACTGCTTTCGGTGCCACTTAGTGATGTCCTCCAGCCCAGAGTTTCAGCGCTTCCAGAATGAGTTCCCCTTTCCAGATGGTTCAAATGTGGTGATGAGCACTTTGTTCCTTCCTAAAATACACCATACCTAAGACTGTGGACAGCCCAGACTTCAAATCCAAGGTAATAGGATTGGCAGCATTTTTAAAAAATAGAATAAACAGAAGTTCCCTTGTTTTCTGTCTTTTCTAGTTTGGGTTGTTTTATGAGTGTATTACTAATTTTTTTAAGACTGGATAATCACAGATTGTCTGAAATGCTCTCAGAGCGTGGATAAAAATCAATGGCAATTCTTTGCTTGAAGTGATATTTCACCTTACAGATGGCAATACCAGCTGTGGCAGAATTTTAAGGAAGGGAGAAATCTGAAGTGTTTTGATTTGACTTTTAAAAAAAACATTGAAGATGAACCAAGGAAATAGACGTGGAAGAGAGCAGACAGAATAAAGGACAGATAAGGCAAAATACTGGCTGCAAATAGCAACTTGTTTTGTACACAAAGTCTGAAAGCTTAGCCTAGTGTATGAGATTAGGGCAGTGTAGAAGAGGGCAGGTTGCTTTTATTTCTTTCCTGATAACATTTATGTATACCTGAGTGATCTTGTGCTGAAAAGGAGTCTTGACGTCAATGAAATAATTTGTGTAGGTTTAGTAACTGAGAGCCTTTTTGGTCTCTAGTGTCAATCTTCTTTAAGGAAGTGCTGTAAAACCCCACTGTTGCCAGTTTCGGTCTCTGTTGATGCTAAATGTAGCAGTCTCGGTGATTTGCTGTTGCTAGTAAAAACACTTTTTGCTGAAAGAAAAACCTTTGTATTTCCTGATGAGACAACAGGGTGGGTTTTTTTGTTTTTAAATTCCTTGAACCTTTCTGTAGCTGAGAAAATGCAGACCAGCTTGGCTGCAGATGGCAGTGGTCCTCTGCATCCTATGAAACAGGCTCAGTCATGATCCAGTTCCGTACTCAAGCGAGTGCAAAGAAACACAAAAGGAGTTCCTGCAGAAGGAGAACCCAGTGAGAATGCATGTCTGTTTATCTGTTTATTTTCTTCCTATTGCTAGAGTGAAGTAGTTGATACTGGTGATAGAGCTTTTCCTAGGGACGGCTTCAGGAAACTGCATCAAAGCCTTGTAATTTTGAAGAGTCATTGCTACCTTGGATCTTTCACTCCAATCCTACTTTGTGTTTTGCACCCTGGCTGCTAATAGAAACACACAATAAGATTTAAAATAAAAATTTTAAAGAACAAATTAAATATGAAGTGCATGTGTTTTGTTGGTTGGGGTGGGGGAAATTTGGGATGGGGTTGGGTTTTTAGTTTTCCCTTTTCTTTGACTTGCGTTCCTTTGCACATTCATTTTAAACATCCAGAGGGCTGTCTTTGTAAGCAACTAATAAACCTGTCTTAGAAAATTCATTCCCAATATCAGGTAAAATTTGAAACTCATTAAAGCTGTTTCCATCTCACATTAGGTTAGCCAGCCTTAGAGTAGCCGATGAGTGGAGTCAGAGAAGGCAAGTTATTATTGGAAGGCAGTGCAGATAGTGATGGAGTGATGTTTGCTGCTGCACAGGCATTTCTCTGCCCTCACTATATTTTTGGCCTCTTAAGGACATCTGAGGGGACTGTAAGCAATCCCATCAAGCTTTGTGTATTAATTCAGATCTCCAGTACTACAGTAACTCTATAGGACAAGGAGGAAAGGCAAACTGCTTAGAAAGGCAGAAAAGCAGTGAGTCAACAAACTTTGATGCTTGCCATCTTTCCTTGCTCTTCTATGATAAGCAGCAGGACAAGACAGTCAAAATCCTTGCTGACTTGTGGCCTAATCCTAGAAATCTTCTACAGTGACAATGTTTTGGTTTTGGCAGCTTTCATGGAACAGATAACTTGTGGGGATAAGGCTAAGATCTTTGTACGTTTATCAAGGAGTGCTGTGCTGCCATTCGTCGTGTAGTTGCTACAAGTTTTGGTGATGTCATGAGCTTGTGTGCAGCCAGATTTCTTTAGTGACCTACCTTGGGTTTGACCCGAAAGGATTTTTTCTGCAAGGCATTTGCATTCCCTTGGGATTTGTCAGGATGATGGCAGAGCATTATTGCATTTCTTTTAATGATATCTGCAGTAACAAGCTAGACAAATATAAATGCTCTCTGCAAAGTTAGCTGAAAACCTGTCTGAGAGTTATACATTGCCTCTTGAGAAAAAGTATTTAAGTGGAATGAGTATTTTAGTTGATCCCTTTGATCACATTGACATTCAAGATACCCAGTGTTTCTCCTCCTCTTCGAGAGCATGATATGCTATTTACTATACCCCAGAGTATGGTGCACGGGCAGAGAAGAGGCTGCCCTGAGTGCCTGGCACATGCAGGTGCGGTTTTGTCAAGACAGAACTGATTAAAATTCATTAATGATTAATATACGATTTGTGAATTCAGTGTTCATTAGTGGGGCTGAAATCTCTCCTCCTTGACTTCAATCTGATGACATATTCTCAGAAACTTTAGACAAAATTACTTCACTCCTTTCTCCAGTGAAAGAATTTAAGACAGGAAAGGATTTCCAGCTGCTGAAAAATGGAGACCATTTAGCTTTGATCAAGTTTCTTTATACTAACAGTGTTTTAGAAGGGGAGGCTGGTGGTGTAAAAAGTGAAAATTGTCAAGCCCCAACTTAAGGAAAAAATAAGTAGTGTTTATAATAATAAAGCTTTCTCCCTGTTTCTCCTTTATCATATATATATAATAATTTGTAGCAAACAGATTAAAAATTTGAAACTCAATCAGACAATGCAGCTTCACTTTTTAATCCTGAAAAAAAATCATGATCAGAGGACAGAGCTCTTGATTGCATTCAGAAAGCTGAACAAAATTCTCAACACCATTTCTCATACACTTTCAGATTTCATACAGGCATCTTGCAGCTTTGGTGAATGCTTTGATCTGATTCTCTGTTCCAAATTACCCACAATTACAGCCCTGAGCAGTAAGAGAAAGAAGGTGTACCCACAGTGGTGTGAAAGGGACAAAATAGCAGCCTTGCCTCTGTTCACAAAGCAGGTAAAAATTGAATCAAATCTACTTGTATTACTTAATGGTAGCTGTTAGAGCTCATATCAGTATGTCTTCTGGCCCTAAGTTTTCTGTGTTGGTTTCAAGTCTTGATTTATGTGACATTGAAAAACCCAAGAGGAATCAATATCAGTCTGTATAACATTTCTATCCTTGTACATTGTTTGTATGTTTTGTCACCAATCCAACACAGAAAAGGAAAAGCATATGGCACTTTAATTGTGTGTAATTTCCTAAAATTGCTTCCTGTGTTATTCTTCCATAGTTTGTTATGAGATTCCCTCTTTAACATACAGTTTGCAGAATCAGTGCTTCACCGAACTGCTAATTAAAGATTTAAAGTGTATTCTGTCCGGATGGACTCTTTCAGCAATTAAGGTGTTTCATGAGTATTTCTGCCGTATGGGGTTAGGTCAAGCGATCTGCAGCAGGTTCAGAAGAAGTCGTGGTGTTCTAAGCTTCAGCCAGTGTAGTACCAAGGCTTCCCAGGCCTGTCCCAGCTATGTATTATAGACATGGATTGAAGACTGTGAAGGGGACATGGCAATTTAAGTATTCTGGTGACAATACAGGAAACAGAACTGTAAGAGATGCTGCTAGTATGGCTGCTTTTGCTTCAGGTGGGATTTTTTAGTCTGGAGGACTGACCTGCTTTCTGCAGCACCCATGGGCTGTGTTCATCCAAATAAAAGGGGAGGGGAGAATATTTGTGAATTAATCCTAACAAATTTAGAAATTATTTTTCAGTAGGCATTTGAATATTTATTTTCAACTGTTACATTTCTTTTCTTCAATGCACACTTTTTTTCTTCCCCCTCCTTGAATTATTGGATACTATTCATCCAAAAGTATTTCTGCAGTCATAATTTATTTCAGGAGCACTTCTGTTTGTGGTTTATATAAATAATTTTATCTTCTTGCTGTGACGGCAGTGACAGATGATATTTTATTTTTCTTTTTCTTTAGACATCTTATATTACCCAGCTTACTGAGGTAAAAAAGAGCCTTCTTCACATGTCAGTGCTCTTGATATGCCCAGAAAAGATACTACATTATTTATTGTCATTTTCCCCTAATATTTTTATCATTGCAACTATAATCACTTTTCGCATAAGGTTATTTTTGAAAGCTATAAAAGGAAGAAAAAATGGTCTGTTTCGGTTGAGACCAGAAAGGCTGCTTTCTAATGCATGTTTGTATTGAAACTACTGTGCTTGGATTGTTTCTGCATTATAAGACAGATGAGCTGTATGTATAATATATCAGAAAGGATTAAAAATACACATTTAAAATTATATCCTGATACTGCTAAAGAAGATGTGACAGTCTTATCAAAACGACTTATAGAATATAAGCCAAAGAGAACTTGTCAATATAGTAGTAAGAGGTCTAAGGTTATTTTCTTCCCAGCCCCCAAAGTTATTTGTTTAAAATTGCCCAGAGTCCTTATATAACTGAATTTGTTGATTACTAAATTCTGGTTCTGCTACTTTCTAAACCGTTGTTCTCAGTCATGTTGCCTTGTTTTGGAAAGGATGGGCTTCAAGGTGAGTGGGCTCTAGTCCTCACTGCTGATGATAACAAAAGCAGACAAGCTATCTTGTCTCCCCTGACCATATCAACTAGTTAGGTTTTGCTGTCAAATCCCTGGGAAATATGCTTTCCCTTTAAAACAGTACCTATTATAAGCTGGTGGCTTTTCTTCATGTTCACTGAATAAAACACAAAAAGTTTTCTTCTTTCAACTTGAATATTTTTCTTGGCCATTAGAAGACCCTTTCTATTCCCATGCAATTTCATCTAAGATAATTGGCTTGATTTTAATGGCTGCAGCTAGACCTTCGTAAAACCTTTTATAAATATTGCTAATAGGAAAGATGCTCCCCTGGCATGAGGCTGACCACAGCAAAGAAGTTGCAACTTGGAGAATCTCATAGCTATTATTTTTTTATTGCAGACATTATTTGACAATGCAGAATGGGAAATGAAGGAAACAAACAAGTAATTCTATCAACAAACAAGTAACTGTATTTGATCTCAAGTATTGTAAATATTATTTAAAGGAGAGACTTCCATTTTTCACTCTGGTTTCGAAGTTGGTCCCCCTCTGCCTCTGTTTTGAGCAGTTAAATAGTAAATCAGCTACAGTGGGATTTTTTTAGGCTTTTGCAAGTTTAGTCAAAGATAAAACGCAACATCAGAGGTTGAATGTACTGGCAGGGGCTGGGCTGAGTTTGTTTAGCCTATGCTTTCGCTGTATTTCTATACATCTCACTTGTGAACTTACTAGCAGGAGAAGCAAATGAGAAGTGAGAAATGGCAGAAAAAGGCTACCAGGGAAGCTTGAGAGGAACAGCTCTTTCCCTCCTAGTCTTTTGTTTCAATGTAGTCAGTTGTTGTGTTTTTTAATTTAAAGATGCTATTTCTTTGCATTAGGTTATATATATAAAAATACACACAGTGTAGCTCAGACCTGAGCTCCCTGTAGCTACAGGAAACTTCATCTGTGCTTTAGGGAACGGTGGTCCCACTGAAGAGGTAGCACACGCTATATGGACACATATATATTTACATACAAAAACCTATATAATACTCCTCTGCTACCACAAAGCACAACAATATGCGTTTAGTGCTTTGATTTTCCTCGCTGGCGGGCGCCATTTTGTGTGTTCTTGCCCCCGCCCCCCCTGCAGTGCCCCTGGCGGGGCTGAGGGGGCGCCCTGCGCTGAGGCTGCTGGAACCTGCCAGAACCACCCAGAAATGGCGGGAACCCGCCCAGCAGGTGCAGCTGCTGCCTCCCCTCAGAGCGCAGCCGAAGCCTGGGCACCCACAGCACCCACACTCCATGCAGGTACCTGTCACTTTGCCAAATGTTTATGATGTATTTTAAGAATTAAGCTTTATCTTCAGACTGTGAGGCTACTTCCACAGTTTTTCCAGGGCTCTAGCACCTGGGCTACGTTTAATTTTCTCAGAGTTGTGAGGAAAATTTCTTGCCTGTGAATCTGCTGAGGAGTGATGGTGAATGTCTCCTGGACTGTCGTGCCAGGTGAGTTTGGTCTATTTATAGCCTTTTCCCTGTCAAAGTGACATGGGTATTTGATAGTATGTGTTAAGATTGTGTTGTGCTAATAGTTAACATGTCAATATTTATTTATTTTTAATCACGTGAGAACACTTAGTGGATAGGCCGAGAGCGTGCGTACATGCTTCTGAGGGAGGTTGTGTAAAAAAAACCTTAACCAAACCAAAAAACCCAAAACCACAAAAAAAACCCCACAAACTACAAACAAAAAAAATCCAACCAATCAAAAAAAACCCCAACAAACCCAAACCAAATCCCGTGAATGCCTTCCTTGTCTTGAAGTGTGATCACTTGCAACTTCCACAAAGAAAAGCAATGTTTTATGAAGCTGACAATGTAACACTTTAAAAATCCAGTTTCTTGGCTACAGTTGTGAAGAAGGTAATTCCATAGGAAAAAGAAGGTCATGAGTTCAGCTGTAGGGGGAACAGCATGGATAATGGAGGCTGCTAAAGACAACCCAGAAAGTGAAAATACTGTGTGATAGACATTACAGGGTGCATAATGTTTTGGACAAATTAAGATGATTAGGTTAACTGTGGGAAATTTCTGGAATTTATGGATCTTAAAAGTGGTTTTCTCTTAATTTACAGACTAATTTTTGTAGATTTTGCCTGAACAAAATCTGATTTCTTTAATATAGCACACTGTTACCTATACAAGGTTTTTGGCAATGTATGAAGCAGGTGCATAATTACCTGTTACACATATGTATTATGTAGCTGGTTTTCCTGTTTTCTGATGGCAGACTCGTGGAGTTGCAGCTCATAATCTGAATGTCTTTCCTATGCTGTGGGTGTGACTTACATACTTACAGGAGCACTGCTACATATGGAATAATTTTAGAAAAAAAAATATATTTAGCAAATCTAGAAGTACTATATTGAAACACTAACGTGTTTTTCATATCCTTTTTCCTAACTCAAATCTCAAGTTGTTTTTCCATCACTATGCTTTTATAACTTCTCTCTTCTTCCTCACCTCTCCCACTTTCTTTCCTTATGCTATATCCTTTTGTTCATTATGCCCCAGATCACAATGTTCATACAGTCCTTCAGGTAGATTGTGTTAATCAGCGCTTAGGCCTGAGAACTTTCCTTTCAGTATCAACATTTTTGGTAAAGACTCTCCAGGGAAAAGCAGCACCTTTGTGAGGCTTTTGAGGCTTCCAGACCCTCAGCTCTGCAGCCCCAGCAGTTTCTCATGGCAGTTTTGTTTCCCAGTCAGGACTCTCTTCTTTGCATACTCCTGTTTGCTGCTGTGTTTTATCCATTCCTGCTGTGGGTTGCCCCTTGCTGGATGCTGTTCAGTTCCACGTTGCTTTGGGCTACTGTTATGTTCTGGCTGGGGTTGAGCTGAGCTTTCTGAAATTCATGCTTTTTTGAGAGTATGTATGTGAGGCAGGTCAGAGCTGAGGAAGCTTGTTTGGGTGCCAGGCGCAGTGTAGCCACATAAGCACATGGCTAAAACTGAGCCGGCTCAGAAGCACTAGGCACTGGAGCTGCATTTTATTTCCCTGAACAGGCTGAATTAGGCTGTAGGGAACTATCTGGCTGCTTTGGGTTGAGGGAATGATGCAGACTGATGCTGCATTGTAGTATTTATTTCCCTGGTCCACCCCTGACCTCTCTCAGTGAGTGAGCATGAACTCATTAACTTTTCTAGGCAGAACTGTTGTGTCGCTCCATTCCCAACACTTTCCTCTTTTCCTGGGTCTGGAGGCTTACATATCACCTCTGATACTGGGTTGTTTAAGCAGTGAGGGTTGATTGGCATTAGTGTTCTGGATACTGTGACTCTATTTAAACTTGTCATGCATTGTGGCTGTTAGTGCTATTTCTGAACAGCTATGTAACTGTCAATCTCAATCAACCCTTTTTATTTAAAAAAACATTGAAAAAAATCAGTGATGTATTTTAGTTTCCACTACATGTTTGAGAGAGAAAAAATAATTGCTGTGTTCCTGATAGTTACGGAACTTCCTACAGTTGATTCCACTATTGCTTTCGACTATTACCCACTTTCTTTCATACATGTTCTGGGTAGAACACTGGATTTTTGCAGAAATAGGTTTCTTCTCCTACATCTTTTATTTTCATGATACCGTGACATAGTGATATTGATAAAGCCTTTTACAATTCTTTTACAATGTTCTTGACTCAAGGTAACCTTGATAATCACTTCTGGGACTTGATTAACTTTCTAAAGTTAAGTGGCTCTGTTAATTAACCAACAACTTAGGCTTCTTTACCAAATTCAGTAAAATCATCCTTTTTGCTGTTGGAAGATCTAAAATGAGAGTGACCCAACTGCCATTTCCCTGAACTAATTTACAAAGGAGACTTGAATAGCCATAGGGCAAACATTGGCTTATTACAGTATTTTATGTATTCCGCTAACTTCTTCAGTTGTCTTAGCAATGCAGAAGCAAAACGATAGCTAGCCTTGGATTAACGTTCCAATTTTAAATAAGATAAATAAAGCCTTTAAAAAAATAAGTAAGGTTGATACTTAGCACAATCCTAACTCTATGCTTTGGGAATTCCTTTGAATTCCCATTCCTGAAAATGAAAGAACTGCTCTGTGTGGCAGATGCAGAGAGAATTTCCTGTGTGGAAAGAAAAACAACCCACCTTAATTAATTTCCTGTTGAAAAGAAATCTGCAGGGAGTCAGAGGAGCTTCTCTGCAATTGCTAGCTGTGGAATTTGAATTTTGTGCACTTCGTTGTAGAAATCATTGGGTTTTTGTGGTGGTTTTGTGTGTTCTTTTTTCCCCACCTTTGGTTCATGTCTTAAATACGATCCTCAGTAGTGTTAAACTGATAGGTAGTGTCATAATAGATCGGGACAGAAAATGAGTAGTTGGAGGTTTAGGGTCAGTCAGTAAAATAACAAGGCTGGGATGACTTGTTACTTTTTTTCTAAAAATAGAATTAGATTTTATTATTATTGTTATTATTGGGAGTAGAGGGAAGAGGAAATATCAAAATATCAGGTGAAGGATGTCTATGAAATAATGTCATTAAAACTCTTCCCTTTTATTGTAGGATTTGTTAAAAGTTACTCACCTGCTGCATGTGGTGGTTATTGGCACAGTCTGGCATTTAATGACTATCAAATTAATCTGTTTTCCCACCTCCAAGGATTCCCTTAAAAAGAAAAGAGATGAGGAGGCTAAGAGTGAATCAACTGTAGACTGCTTGCTTTCCTCCCTCCCTTTCTCTTTCCAGTTTTCTCTCCCTTTTGCCTCCAGCCATGTGTACTGCAGCTACTTATTTTGTGTCTGCTCTATAGATATTATATCCAGATAAGGCCTGTCAAACTACTTAACCCCTTTTCACTAAAGCCCTTTGCAAATAAGTAGCATACGGGCAACAGTTTGGGTGTTTTCAGAGTGTAGATTCAAGTGTGATTACTGTGGCTTGAGTGCTCGTACTTGGTTTTGTGCGTAGCTGTCTAATTTTGTTAATGCAGTGCTCCTTGAATTTCTGTCTGCAGTTCAGGTATTGGTGTTTATGAATTCATCAGTCTGTATAATGCACATGTAGGCATGACGAACCTATTGTTTTCACCCCAGTAAGATGCTAAGTGTTGTCAAACTTTATTCATAAGCAGCATCACATTCACTTAGTTACTGGTGTACAGATTGGTGCTGTGAAGTGGCCAGTTATACAACGACACGGTCCGTTGCTGGCACACAGTGAATTCCTACTGTTACTCCCTTGTTTCTTTGGTTCCTTTCTGGTTTTATTTCTCTGCCACAAATCATTTCTCCAAATTATACTTTTGAAGTGCACTCCAGGCAGCTTTTTGTATTTCCCATAGTTTTCAATTTAGTAATTTACCAAGTCTGAAACCTCATAATGAAATTTGTCCTTTCAGCCTGAAGCCCCTAATATTCTATAACTGTTTGGTTGTACTTGGTAATTACAGAAAATAACCTCTGTAATTTCACAATATCTTCCTTTCCCAGTGATTTCCCGATGTCCTTGTCATCTATGCAGTTTTACTATGAAGTTGCTATGTAAATAAACCTAAATGGACACCTGTCGAATTTATAGCTGCTATTGCCCGGTGCTAGCAAGAAGAGGAATAATTAACTTGTCTAGGGCAGATGGGGATTGTTTCAAATTTTCTAAGCTGATGGAGATATGAAGTGGAATTCTGGTTATCAAAGTCAACAGTAAATCTCTTATTAAAGCAGTGTTTGACCCAAATTTATCAAATATTTTTTTCAAATCCTTGGAAGTAAATGAGATTTTGGATCAGCCAGTACTGGTGATTTTTTAATTATATGGAAAATAAAAATCCTGAGACTTAGCAATGTTTGGATTTTTTTTCTAGTGACATAATGAATGTAAAGTCAAGAAATATGAATTGTTTGTGATTCCCTGCTGGAAAGTTTCCGACACCTAACCAGAAGATAGAAGAGACTGCATCATGTGTTAACTGGGCACAACAAGGAATAATGAAATAGGAGACTTAATGCAAATATTTCACCACTCTCAGCGATGTGGTAAGCGCTTGTGAATATTGCGTACATTTGTAGCTAATTAGCTTGCTTCCTGAAAGTTATTATGAACTGTATTATCATTGCCACTATGAGACTAGGACTAGAGTTTCAGGGTGCTACCAGGGAACACAAAAGAAGGTTTCTTGGAGGAGGCTGGCAAATTGAACAAGAACAAAAGCCCCAAGGCTCTTTTCTAAGCCTGACTGAAGAGGCAAGAGTGACAAAGAGATGACGAGACAGTGGACAGCGCTGGCAATGTCCAGCATTTATATTGGTTGATTAAATACTGGACAGTGGCATCTGCACTCCAGCTGCATCAACTGCATTAATTTTTGAAGGTGTTTTCATAGAGTGCTAAGGTGGTATTTGAAGGGAAACTCAATACAGTGTTTAAGACTATGAACCCTTCCATCTCCCCAGAAAAAAAACAAAACATTGTTAATATAAGAAGGGGGAGCAATCCCGGAAGTCTTTGTGGATCAATATTATGTTGAGGTAAAGGAAATAAAAAGTTAGTTTATGTTCCCAAGGGTACAAATTATATGTGCAAAGGAAGAATTTACTTTGCAAGGGACACTTTAAGCACTACCATGCATTCACAGCTGCATTTGCAGTTAAGTTACAGATCAGGTAAATCTTCTAACCAGTGTCTCTGGCTTTATGGCTTTCCAAAGAACTCTGTGACAAGGTTGGCATCAGGGCAGGATTATTCATTCCCCCTTAGAGTTTTGGATGCTATTGTATTTTTATTACTAAAGGGCCATTCCTTGAAGTGTGTGACTTAAAGTGTATTGCACAGGCATTGACATGCCACCACCGGTGACAGAAACATTAGGAGGGATGTTTTAAATCATCCCCTGAGGGTTTCCAGCATGTGCCCTTTCTAAACTTGGTCAGGTAAGTAGAAGGTAACGCCAGGTAAAATGTCAGTGCTGTACCTAAACTAGTCCATCCCTGGTTGTGCTGACTGATGACTGCCTTGTTAACAAGTGCCTGATATCAAAGATCAAGTAAAGACAGCAGCTACCCTGCAAATCAGTCTGTACTTCATCTGGGACAAAGCCTATGTCTCTATTCAGCCTGGGACATGGCAGGGAACGGTGTGTGTGGAATACTCAGTGCATGGAGGGAAATCTTAAGTTGAAGTAACTTCAGTTCCATAGCCCTCTGAAAAAAAAAAAAAAAAAAAAAAAAAAAAAAA
>VWZK01011769.1:190434-306789 GCA_013396935.1 Baryphthengus martii | reverse complement strand
AAAAAAAAAAAAGAAAAAAGAAAATAAAACAAGAGGAAAATTAAGTTTAAATCTGCCAAACACGAGAAATGATGACTAAGAAAATGTCTCTGGGAACAAAGTGTTATTGTGAAATATACCTAACAACAGAAGTCGACTGTTAAAATGACTTAAAATTGCACAGCTGTAGTAAAGTTCCAAGTGTCAAATTAACACTTGTGTTTTATTTCCAATTTCCATTCCTGTTCTTTACATTATAGCTGCATGAAAGTGCTATTAACAAGAGCAGAGCCCAGATGTTACTGCTGATTGTTATTGTTTATTGTTCTGCAGAAGGAATAATACCTGATTTCTGTTAGAAAACACTGTGGAGATAAATGCAAGCATTGGAATCGGATTTAAACGATGTTGCTACAAGCGTGATGCATTTTCCCTTTTCCTAACCCGCCTTATTCCCTAAATCCCCTTACAATGCTTCTAGTACAATATCCTACAGTCTCTGTACAACACAACTTTCCTAAAGTCTGACTGATATTTGTCACTCAGAGCAACTTTAAAGGAATCTACCAACAAGAAAATGAAGATTGCTTGGCCTCAAAGAAAAACAAATAAACTGTGAGCACAGTTTCAGGTAGATTCTCTGATACTGCAGTTTCCGAGAAATGCACCTCTGGTTTAGGCCATGTTGACTCTGAGAATCACAGAATGCTTTAAATTTGAACGATCTGTGGAGGCCTCTAGTCCAAGCCCTTTGCTTAATTCAGGGCCAGCTTTAAGTTCATTCAGATTGCTCAGGGTCTTGTCCAGCAGAGCTTTAGGAGGTCCTGTGGTTTATCTGGGTCTCCATCCGTGTTTGGCCAGCCTCGTGGTGAAAAAGAATTCACTCTCTAATCAGAATTTCTTGTGCCACAATCTTACTTTTAACTTGCTAATAAATAGTATCTTGCCTATATAGGCAAGAAAAATATTATTCTTCCCTCTCTTTGGTGACTCACTGATGTAGTTAGGCACGAGATACCGTACACTCATCTCTATTTATAGATTAACGGACATGTCTGATGCAAATGCCTCTGGGATAAATGGAGGTAATTACTGGCTCTTGATGGAGACCAGATATGATGTTAATTGGTTTGGAGTGACTGATTTCCATTTTGTTTGTCCTAGGCATATCCGAACAGTCACTCTGCTGAATCTGTTAATACACTCTCAATCATAATGCATTTTCAAATAGTTTAAAAAATGACCCTTCTGTAAGAGTTATTACTTGCTTTGTTAATATAAAGCATGTCTAAAGACAGCTTACTATTACTGTTTGGTTATCACAGGTAACCTCTTTTTTTCTCACAGAGACAACCTCTGGCACAATTGAACTTTCCCATGTACATAAATGTCTACTTTACACTGCTGACCCTGGCACTCTTAATTACAGTGATTAATTCTACTTGGCTAAGGGTGTGCACCTCTAGGCTCTGAAGCTCACTGTACACTCACTTCTCTGATATCCCCTTAGAAAAAAAAAACCCTTCTGAAAAGCCTTAAATCCTTTTTCCTCATTTTTTGCTAATTAAAATTGGCATTCCAAACAGGGAAATTCGTGTGCAGTGTTTAAAAGCTGTTGATGTGCATGTGAGGACATGGCCTTCATCTTGACATGCATGGCTTGCTGTGTAGCCATGAGATAAGAGTCACTTTGGGTTTGTGAGTCATTGACTGGCCATAATTAATGTACACACGCATTTTCAAAAGATAACGTGGAGAATGTCAGAGGAACTAGATGACATTCTCATGTGACTCCGGCATCATTTCCCCATGAAAATTTTGGTGGTGACACGGTCTCTGTGAGTCACTTCTGCTATTGGAAAAGTGACAAAATGGCCAGTAACAAATCAGTATGCTTTGTCTCTAACTCAGTAGCTAAACTGTACTTGGCAGAGTGCCCAGTAGACCTAGGGATTACATGGTCTTTAAAAAAAAGTATAGAAATTCTTGTATGTCCCAAACCCACTCACCTGCTGCGCTGGGCAATGCATGTCACCCTGACAGGGAAACCAGGACGTATTACTCAAAGACAACCAGGAGTTTCAACTAAGTTTAATACTACATTACACTTTCTGTTAGCTCACAGGTTCTTGTGAATTGTTGGCCAGTTCCTTCTTTTCTCCTGTTATTTCAGTTACCTGAGGATGGTGTGTTGCTTTACACAGGATGGGCTTCATTTGGACTATAAGGGTGCAGGAGCTGTAGTGGGAATACTGGACTTTAAAGGCATTCTGAGATTTATTGAAAATTGCAGCTTGTCCCCATAGATTTGGCTTGAAAATATTTTTTAAAAAGAAAAGGTTTTTCCCATTTCATGAACCACATGAGACTTTTATGTGTTCCTGTTCTGCTTTGGGTCAAAAATTAAGTTCGCTTTGGTTATTTTCCTAGAAAAAAAACCTAAAGAAAGCCTACACTAGCAATAATGTTGTAGTGTGAGAGAGGAAAGATTTACTTTCAAGTCTCTAGTGTAATAACTTAAATCTAGGTCTTGATGTGATCTTGATTTTAATGATTAATGGTCACTTGACTGCTTTGGGGTGTAAATTTTTTTGTTTTCATCTTAAAATTCCGTTTGATACCTAAAGGCTTAATTTAAAAAAGCAACAGTATGCTGCTAGAAAAAGTTCTGGATTTATGTAACTGCTGCTTCTTTTTTTCTTTTGATGAAAATAGCAGAGGAATTGGTGGGGGGAAATAACAACCCTAATGGGTATAATACGTCACTGGGGAAAATAAGGGCTACAAGTCCCCACACTAAATTCTAGGAGAAGGTATATCCAAGAAAGGAAAAATAGCATTTAAATGACTTTGAAAAGTCAATTCGCTTTATGGCTAAACTGTTAAGTGCATTTTGTTCTCCTGAATCTATGAATATTTCAGTTTTTCGTCTTGATGTAAGATGAAAATAGATACTGAATTATCAAAATTTGCTACTGGGCAGCAGATCTGAATTTCAATCAGTTCTGCTAAGTACCCAGCAATGAAAGGTTTCTTACAGGCTTTATTCAGTATTTCTAATTCTGCATGTGCAAGGAAACGATCTTGAGGCTTAGAGATCATAAAGTAATTAGTTTGATTGCTTTCTTAGTGATAACTTAAGAGAAAAATATATTGAGAAACCCGAAATGTTACTGAAAATAGATTTTTACCGAGGAGTGGGGAATTAAAAGAAATCTAAACATAGGAGCACTTTTATTAGGTTTTCCATGAGGATCCCGACTATCCTTGATTAAAATTAAACTTTGTTTTCTACAAAGTGTTCAATTTAAAGCTAGAGAATATCTCATTGAAAATCAGCTTTGAAAATTCTTCTGTTTGAGTGGTGCAGGTGGTAGTGTACTTAGTGGCACTCCTTCTGAGTTACAGCAGTGAAAATGGAAGTCGTGATGATTTTCTCAAATAACTTTCTTGTAGTAAACAATAATAGGAAGATTACCTGTGTTCTCCTCCATTCTCTTGCAACAGATTTGCTTTGTGATCAAGCTCTTTAGCTGCTCCATGTTCAGATTATCTGACTGTGAAAATGAACTGTATTTACCTATGTTGTGGCTGTCTTACAGGACAACTGCATGCAACCTGCAATTTAAAGCTGCTATCTCAAATCTTCACCAGCTGAGAAATAGTTTGGCATTTAAAGAGAAATCTTTTGTTCCCGTACAGGATTTGTTTCTGCTCAGACCATAGAAGGAAGGGCTTTTTTTGCCAGGTCTCTTCTATTCCAATGAAGCTGTGAATAGATAACCCCATTTGGATATGGGACGTACGAAAGCCTGGAATCGGAACTTTCTGATTCAATTTTCTTGTGAGGATCAGCTTTGATTTGAGCAAGAGAAAAAGTGTAAAAACTACATATGTGCATTGGAAGTGAAAGTGAAAATGTTGCTCTTTGCACTCCGTCCTATATATAATTACTGTCTAGCACTTCTATCCAATTATGTGAGTGCATTAGAAACACCCTAACTAAGCAAAAGTGAAAAGAGATGACACAATTGCTACTTTGACAAAGTTGATTTACTTGTGCTCACTGAAAATTCACTATTTAAAATGTCTTAACATCTCAGCCAGATTTATAGTGTGGTTTCCTATATCTGCCTCCTGGTGTTCTGCCAAGAGATTACCTTGAGTCCTGACATATCAAATCCCGTTATTACTGCTCTTATCATTAGAAAAGAACATCATCTTAAATTCAGGTGCTAAAATGGCTATTTTGCAAGACACTGATACTAGTACAGGATATACTTCCTTTAAATAGAAGATATTTAGAAAAATACATAAACTGCTTCACACATTGAATGAAAGATAAAGCAATATATGTTGCTCTCCCTCTCTCTAGATGGGTAGATAAAAGCAAGAAGGATGTAAATGGAGATGAATTGGTACACACACACACATTCTGTTTTATCCTTCAGAAGGTAAAATGCTGTGTGTACATTTCTAAATACATTTCCATATGCGTGTCTTTATATGTGTCCACGTTAATAGGTACTTGGCTCACTTAAATCAGAAGATGCCTGCTAAAACTGAGGTGAAGAAGTGTTTTTGCTTTGTTTGTGACTTCCAAAGTCATTGTGGTCAGGGAGCTAATCTCAGCGATGGGCTGCCTCTTCCATAAGAGGAGAATTTTTCGACTGAGACATCCTTTTTGGCGCACTTAGAAAACTCTTTCTTGAGGGCTTTTCCTTTCTGACTTGCCAGGAAGATGCCAAGTGTTTGTCAGCTCTTCGCCTGACAGTTTGCTTCAGAAATCAGTTGTGGGGGTTACCAAGGACACCTGCTGAAAATTCAGTGCTCTGATTTTGGAGTTGCAGGGCAGGCATGTGCCCTCCTCATGCTCCAGACCTTCCTGTCTGTGCTGTACTTCAGGAAGGAGAAAATGCTGGTACTCCCTGCTGTCATTGTGTGTTTCGGTTGTTGGTAACATTTCCTACAAACTCAGAAGGCATTCCCTGCACTGTCTGTGTTCCCATACCAAAGTCTGCACAGTTTTATACTCGGGCCAGCTTTGTATTCTGTAAGATTTAGCCGCAATAATGGGGATGTCTCGGTGGTTGTGAGAGAAACTGTTATTGTGCAGATATCCTCCTTAGTGAATTTAAGTGCACCTTTGCTGGGACTGGAGGAAGTAGCAAAGGAAAGAATTTCTAACAAAGGAAAACGATACAGATCAAAGCAAACTCTTCCAAAAACACCCTAGCATAGTGTGATGGATGTCTTCCAGATACTTCTTTCATTATTATTGAGCAGTGCTGCTGACAACGTAACTGTATTTTTGCACATTTTCAGTATGTTGCCACAGATTTTGAGTCAAAAAGGATCATTGGTAAATATACTCAATATGCAATTTTCCAGGCTAGAATTTTTCCTAGGTAGCAATTCGAGACCTTAGAATCGTGTAAAATGCTAATGTTGTAGTGGTCTTACACCTAGGCAAAATCTGTCTGAAAGCAGGGGGCTGCACCATCTGGACAGGGCTGACTTTCAGCTCTCAGTATTCTGCCACCACAGCCTCAAACATTATCAGGAGTTGTACCTTTTAGGATAAGTAAGCATTGTACTTACTAAGGAACTTGCCGTTTTAGCAGCTAGGAACAGATTTATAGCAGAAGGGATGTATATGACAGTAAAACTAAACTTACTGTCATCAGCCCTGCTATTAAGGTTGCTATTGGTAGATACAGAATGGAAAACAAAAATGAGGAATGAATTGCAGCTTTTTTCCTTTCAGATGGAAACCCGGACAATGAAGTATATACAATAAGACTTGGAGTTTTCTTCATTCTATTTCAACATTCAATGTCCCTTTGGTAGAAACTCTTCATTGTTGTTTTTAAAATTTATTTACTACAGTCACAAATTGTATATAATAATCACTTTTGTAGATCCATATAGTCCTTCCTCAGCCAGCAAAGGATTAAAAGCGGAAGTTGTTACTGGGAGGTGAACTTAATAGTATTTGTGCCATTGTTACTCTTTCATGTTTTGCCTTTTTTCATCTTTTATTATTTTTCTGTCTTTAGTCCCTTTCTGCTTCATTTACTCTTTCCGAGAGAGAGAATGGCTTATAAAAGGAGGATCAAAGCATGATCACCTTTTGGTTTCCTCATTTCTTTTGGTTTCAGAGTCTCACCTCAGTATTGCAAATGGGCTGTGAACCATTTTTGGTTGTGACCGAAGTGCCCCTGTGTAATTCCTTGTTTTGGCAGTAATGTGTGAGATTGTGCAAGTCAGACCACGTGCACTTCTGTAAACTCTGTTAGGTTCTGTTATGCTTCCCTGACATCCACTCCACAGACATTCAATTGAGTTTAAATAGGTATAACTTACTGGAAGAATACTTTACTTCAAATACACACCTTCCCCTTGCTATCTTACATAGAATTCCTATCAAAGACTGTGAGATGAGTACAGTAAGAAGTCTACCCACATCCCGCAGCCTCTGTTACTCTTGAGCTGTCTGACTTAACCTCTTTCTTACACCACCACATTTATTTCAATGTTGAAAACACTGAAAGAAAATTTCAAAAACATGACAAACATTGTTTTCTCAAAAAATCATACAATAAATCTAACATTCACTGTATCCAGTTGTCCCAGGATACAAGAAATACAGAACTTGTTTTCTATAATTATGAGGCAAGGCAGGCATAAGCAGAAGTTATGTTTATATGTACCAAGAGAATAGTGAAGTACTTGTAAATTCTGTGTGCTGATGGCAGTGGGAAGGATACCATAACCTGTCTCATTCCAGGATTTGTGACCAGCACCTGCAGCTTGAGAAAGTGTTGCCTGCAGTGGCTATCTGACAGTGAAGTGGCTGAAATTGGTACAGGAGACAATAGGAATTCCAGATATTCTTTCACAGCATCTATCAAAGACTTTTAAGGGATAAGGATCATAAAGAGATGTGAAGTGAGATATGAAATAATACTATTTATAAAAAACTACCAAGAGATACCTATCAGCTGTATTTGGATTAGCCTCCACTTGGATTAGTCCGAGACTACCAAGAATTGCATTCCTAAAGCAGGAACTCAGAAGAAAAAAAGCCTTGCATGTTGAAATATTTTTGGGGGTTTACCCCATATTTAAATGCTATTTTTGTTGTCATCTCAGAGACTGGGAGAAATCGTCCTCTGCTGGTGACAAGCTGTTGATGACTGTAGATGCTTTAATTTGTGGTGCCGTGTTGACATGAAGAAGGGATTAAGACCAATTTAGTAATTTATTTTATGAATATAAAATCCATGACACTACAGTGCTAGGTAACAGCAACTGTCAAAAAGTACTTGTAGTAGCGCTGCTGTTTGAGTATGACATATAATAATTCTGCTTGTGATACAAATTTAATAAGCCTGTCAAATGCACTTTCTGCTATCCTTGAGAGAATTTTGTGCCCCACATTTCTACGCATGCCGAGAAAGTGGACGCTCAAATACTCCCAGGTGTGCGTGTTGTCTGGTTTTACCGGAAGCATGCAGTAGATGAATGCTTCTCGTTCAGGACAGGGTTTTCCAAGGGCATAGCTTGTTCTCTTGCCCTGGTTTTGGAAGTTACGCTGCTCTGTTGTATTGATGCCTTGACACTTTATGGTCCTGCTTAAGTAACTGTGACTAGTTTGCAGTCTCGCTTCATATTACCCTGCATCCCAGACACAATGAAGTGCTCAATTCACAGAAGGGTCTTGACTCTTCCTTGGAGTCCTATAGGATTTGCTTTGTTGCTGGGTTATCAAATATCCTTGGTAGTTTTTGTCCCTCAACTGTTAACCTTGGTTATTGCTACTATGTTTGGTGAAGGAAACCTGCATCCTATAAGTGGAAATGGTTCAATCCCTGAGATTCTCATTTCTGGGATCATGTCTCTGGTGCAAAAAATCCCTAATATCCAATCTGATGTCTGACCTCTGCAAGCTGTCCTGATCTAGGAATCGTATCTGAGAATATGATTCCTCTTTCTTCTATTTCCAGAAAAAAAAAAACCAACACAAATGTTAGCTTTTGCTTGCTTACATCTAAAATTGTTGCTGTTCTCAGACTCCGGTTTGAATCTTGTAAGTAGTAACTGACTATTTCCATGCTTGTCATCAGCAGATCTCTGACCACTTTAAGAAAGATGATTGCAGTATTATTCCCACTTTGCAGTATTATTCCCACTTTGCAGTTGTGAAAATAGAGGCAAAGCCAGATGATGAGGCTTGCTTCGTCTTACAAACCTAGTCAAGGGAAAAATGTTTTGATGAGCTTGGTAAAACACTGAACAGGAGCCTAGAGCAGGTGGGAAATCTTCATCCTTGGAAATACTCAAAACTCATCTGAGTCAGCCCTCAGCAACCTGCTCTGACTTTGAAGGCAGCCCTGCTTTTGGCCCACAGTTAGACCATATAAACTGCAACCAGTATCAGGCTATGCTTTTAATTTCAGAGACAGGAATGACAGGTTTCCAGAATTCCAGTGCTTTGTTTGGTCTCTTAATATGCCATGTAAAGTAAATGTGTGTTTTCCATTCGAGAGGGAGAAATTAATCCTTTTTTGGTACATTTTATTTTGCCTGGAACAATATGGGACAGGACTTGAGAACCAAGTCACAATGTCAGCCAGCTCCTTGTCAATCCACTTTTTGAAAGTCAATGCAAAGCTAGCTTAGTATGTGAAGTCTGTATGAAGGCAGAGTGATCACTGAGCAGAGCAAAAGAGTATTTATTGAAGAGTTTACATGCAGACAGAGCAAACACAAACTACGTCCTGCATCTGTGAAATCCATTGCATCACGTTTTATAGATACGCAGCTAACATAATTGAGTAATTCTGTTTACACAGAAATCATTCCTGCAGCTAGTTTACTCAGTCAGGGATCTAATGTCACTGGTAACCATGGCACCATGCTCTTTGCATTTATCAGGCTTTTCATACTTTGTTTTGTGCTGCCCTGTAAAAATAAACCCAAAATCAGATCCTTATCTTCATCTTTCTGAAGGTTGTAAGATACATGTAACAATCTGGGCTTTTGTTTTTGCATCAGGAACTATCTGTGATAGCGACAAAGGCCGTTTTGTGACCGATTCAAGTGCTGCCCAACAAAGAAGTACCTGCTCTGCTTGCGTGCTCTTTTCTGGTATTTTGGGTTTCCTTGGGGCACTGAGCAGCTGCTGAAAGCTGGGGGAGCTCCCACAGGCCCCATGTGCGTGCTTTACCCTCTGGCAGGAGAGAGTGACTTTTCAGTGCCATCTCTAAGGACTGGTTTATTTTATCCATTGATGGCTTTCTATAAAAGACACGTAAATTCTCCTCCTTAGAGAATGTCCTAATCACTAGGTTGGCAAATTTTTGCACGTATACGCTGCTCTTCATACGTTTTGAGGATGGTTATTTTGGCGTTGTTTTTACAGAGTAGAGTGGATTTCCCAGCTCTGAGTCTCCTCTTCCCATTTTCCTCATGCAGATACCAATCAGACATCTTCCTTAAAGGTGAAAAAAACAGAGCTGAAACCTCTTAAACTGAGTAGGGAGTTGCAAAATCTTTCATTTCTTCATGTGAGCTTCATGGTAGCTTTATCACGGAGCTGACCCATTAAAAGGGAGGTGCTAGTAGCTATATTTTGAAAGTAATGCTTAGTTTCAAAAAAAGAAAAAAAAAAAGAGGTGAGGAGGAAGGCTTTGTCAGACCCAGCTGTGATGGTGTGGAAGAGAAGACAGCGCTGTCCAGTCCCAAGCAAGGTACTAACTGCTAAATTAGTGATGGCATTTCAGACACTTCCTTGTTTTTTCCTGTGCAGGTTATTTTACAGAGCCTCTACTCTGCATGGCCTCGGGTATCAATCTGCACATCATGTGGATCATCTCAGAGCTACCCTGGCACAATGCAAAATTCTCCTTTCGCCTTTTTTTTTGGGATGCTGGTGCCTTGGTGAGAGCTATGAATTTGGCTGTGCTGTCCACACACCTGAAAATATAGTATGGCGTGAAAGTGATGGTACTTGGAGGGGAGAAAAAAAAAAAAGTGTCAGTAACCAATTATAGGTTCAGGTGCAAGTTTCCTTCTGTATTTTTCAGTGAAGAGTTTTAATGAAGATTAATTATAAATATTGCTCTTCCTGTAGAGACATTCTCTTCGCTAGATAAAATTAAGCCAAAATTAGATTGTTTGTCAGAAATAAATCTTGCCAATGTTTTTCATAGGTGATTGAAGAAGGCCTTGTTTGAGGCTGAAACTCAACAGGTTGTTCACTGCACTTTAGCAGAGGCCAGCAGTGGGTTTAGCAAAGGCAAAGAAAATGCCCAGCACACAGAAGAAGCCCTTTGAGGGATTGTTTTGACACAAGAGGGTATTCAATCCTAGTCTCTGTTTTTTACCCAGGTTTAGTTTGTGCATAGATTCATTGCCTAGATACATCTCTACTGGCACTTTTGTCCAAACATAGATTCATAGAGCAAGATAAAGTATAAAACTGCAGGTTAATGCTTGCAAAATGCCCTGATTTTTGTTAAAGAGCACCTGTTTTCTTTGAACCTGTGTACCTGCCAATGCTGACAGAAATCAGATCTTCCCTGAGAATTTCCTAAATTAAATTGAACGTTTCATTTAACTAGAGGCAAATAACTGTATTGGTGGGTGGTATTATACTGAAAAAAAATGAGCTTTTACTCTAATAATAAAAATAATATCTCCTTAGACTTTACCTTAAACTCCAATCAGATGTATATAGATGAGTTAGAAAGCTCTGAAAGACAGATATTCTTACGTAATGAGACAAATTTTGGGAAGCCTTTAGCCATGTCATCTTGAATACTAAATTGCAATGCATTTCCGATGGAATTACACAAACTGCTCCTGTATAAATACCAAATGTTTTTATGGTGATTACTGCCTTTCACTGACTAACAAGTGTATTAATACCGATTAAGCTGCATTACAGAAATAGAACATTTTCACAGAATTGAAAGCTGCTTTGCCAACAACGCTGTGCTGGGTACTGGGAACTGTTTCAAGCTACTTAGCATGAATGAGTGAGAATTATTAAGTATAAATATTTTAACTTTTTTTTTTTAAGAGGATGGTTCTGTCAGTCTTGTTGATGTTGAGCTATAACAAGAGTATTAGCAATTTTGATACCTGTTATATAACATCACATTTGCCACTTGTTCTCTGTTCCCCCCTCCCCTTTTTTCTTGTTAAGCATTTTACCCACCTTGAAGTTAATGAGTTGTGGAATTCCACAATGATTAATGTCTGTTTAGGCTCGTAATTCAGCATATCTACCATTTGAGATCATTTGGTATGAGGCAAAGGAGAATTGTGCTTGTTCTTAGATGGTACGAAGAATGCAGAAAGGTTTATGTAACATCTTCCAGTAACAGTAATAAATAATTTCCATATCTCTGTTTATATATAACATTTTCTTGGCTTGCACTGTAAAACCTGACTATCAAGAGCATTTACTCATGGACTTTACCTAAAAACTGACATGACAGAGGTAACTTCATTTTATTTAACATAAGTAAGACCTACATAAAGGAGTTACCACTAAAATATTTATTGCTGTTATATTAGAAAAGTACTCTTCAGTTTACTCTGCGCATGGCTATGAGAAACTAGCAGTAAGGAGATTTTCTAGAAGAACCCTGAAAAAGAAGAATATAGAGGTCCAGATTGTGTTTCTTCTCTTTTAAATACCCTGCATTTTAAGGACATCTAGGTAGCACTGATAAAACTAAAAAGAACAATATACTTTCAGGACTAACATGTCATACTAACAATTACATGAATTGAAAACAGTCCCAGAGAAGCCAGAGAACCTAGAAATAATCAGAAGGGAAGTCTGAACATGTAGATTTGAGTGAGTTAGACGTGCTGGCAAAGGGGACATTATTGTGCCAATAAGGCTTAAGTCATAGATGAAAATTTGCAGAGGTTAGAAAGCCACCATGAATCAGGCAGTGCAGTAAGGCAGTTCCCCACCTACATCAGCCTTAAGGGTGGTGGCAGCGTTCAGTTGGAGCTAAAGCCATTACCCCCAAAATAGCCTGCAAGCCTGAGAAAGGGCTGTGGGAAGCTCACACTGTTCCCGGAGTGAGACACAGATCAATAAAATAAATTGCACTTACAAGCATCAGCAGATGCATCCTTAGCAGAGGTGGAAAACTTAAATTGGATTAAAACACTAATATCACTAATATCTGATTTGCCCCTGGCAAACTATTCTGGTATCCAAATAGCAGGTAGCTTCTGAACTTTCTTTTCCCCAAATTGTTAGAAATTAAAAGAATCACACTTATTATGGGACTTTGCAATTTACTGGAGGCAGACACCCAAACATGTTATTCAAACTTGTTTCTTCACAGTCTTGTTCCCACTTTACAAAGTTTTTATCTGGCAGTGGCTGATGTCTATCAATTTCTGCACCTGCTTCAACCATCTTCATCTTTTCTATCAGTTAGTTATGAGTAAGAAAAATGAAACTTCACACAAAACCTCATAGTTCGTTCCATTGACCCGATGTCATTCAGTGGTTGGAAAAACTAGCTTTAGGTTAAAGCAAATACATTTTTTGTTGACAGCCTGAATTGGCAGCAAGAACATTGAACTGCTAGGGGTAAACTGGCAGGACGGAACATTTCCCAAACTCTCATGGCTCCCAGGACATTTTCAAACGAACTTCACAAAACAAAAATTTCCAGTTGATGTGGTTTTGTGCGTTTGCTTGAGGGTAAGTGGCCAACCTGAACTTGATCTTGTGTGTTGCCTGTGGGGGTTACACTCAGTAATATCCTTCTCATTCTCCCAGGTACTCCAGTGGTTTCATTTTCCTTAGCATGGTACCCTTCCCTGGGAGCTCACTAACACTGCCTTGCACATTTCCATCTCAATTTCTGTGTGCGGTATTTCTGGTCTTTATTGCCCAAAAGAAACTGTGTCAATTTTTACTTTAACTCTCTGACTGGAAAGGAAAAGTGGAACAGGGTAAAGAGCAGAGAGAGATTTCTCTCTCATTTTGCTCGATTCAATCTTGTCCGTGATTACCATGTACCACCTCTTGCTATGCTGTAGCAATGTATAGGATGAAATCTCATTTTGATTAAACGCCAACAAATCTGCAGGATGGCAGAGCACAAAAATAGCGATTGACAGTCCTTTTATATTCTTATACATACTCACAGAGAGGCATGAATCTTCATGAGAATGATCACAAGATGTTCACAAGATAAATCGTTTGAGAACATAACTAAATGCGTGCTACTGAGGCTTAATTATATTAAAAATAATCATTTAATTATCATCTCAAATTAATGGGTGAAACAGCTTACTGCCACCTACTGTGTGACATGATTTTCAGGAAAGCTTAGGCATTTTTCAAACAAGCTGATAAAGAGTATACGGTATTTCCTGTGCGTTATGAGCCCCCAATGTTGCATTGCTGACCTACAGCCTAACTCAAGGAAAGGACTGAAAGCTGCAGAGTTTGCAGTTCGGTACTGAATGCTGTTGGCTGCGCAGAAGCCACCGTATTCTGAGTGAAGATCCTTGGTTGCTGCTGAGCTCTCGTTTTCACAGTGGTGAGGCTCTGTGTTCTGCTGGCTCTTTGGGTCTGTTTTCTCATAGTGTGGAGATTCGAAAACGCGGCACAGGAGGGTTGTTAGGCTTTTGTTGTATGTACTTACAGCTAGGGAGGAGTGGTCCCTTGGTGTGTTTGTTCCTCCTGCTAATTAAATTAGTTAATCTACACTGGGGAAAATCAAAATACAGATGTTTTGGTAAAATTGGCATCAAGTTTGAAAATCACATTATTCAATTTTGGCTGTAAAGGCACTTTCTACACATCTTGATGCATTCAAATGACTCCACTGATTCCTTAAACTCACTGTCGTGTTTCGGGAAAGTTGTAGCTTGAATTTCTGTATGGATGTTATGAAGTGAAAAAGAAATCACACACAAGGTAAAGAAGCAGCAAGTAGGAAAGAAATTAAATGAAAAAGGTGCAAGAAGGAAATGAAAACGATGCATAAGGAGCAAATGCCTGCGTTTGGAACGGCGTTTAATAAACAGGGAACAGCCCTGCTGTCCTTTTCTAATGCACTGCTTGTGACCCATGGAGAAGATCCAGCATTGTCACCACTAGAGGGTACCCTCGCATTTAACATATAGACCGTTACTTTACTTTATCACTGTCAGTTTGAAACAAGTGCTATCTGCTAGAGAGGCCACAGTAAGGCATTTTCAGAAGAAAATGAAAACATTCCAGGTGTATTTTTCAAAGTGGATTAGTATTTAAAGATGAAGCTATATTTTAAGGACAATTTCAAAACCTCTTGATGCCTCAGATCAGTGAAATCTCCCCCATCCTAATCCAGGTAGTTGGTTTGGGGTTTATTTTATATTTTTCTCAAAACAGTGATCTCTGTCTGAAATATTCCTTGTTTTCTCAGGGTTTACACAGTTGAAATATTTGAAAATTATTCAGAATCTAGTTACGTTGCTTAAAGAGTACTGAAGAACATTCAGGGAGGTTTTTAAAACATTCAACATTGACCTGATTCTGCAGCAGCTGAAGTCATCTTCTGGAGGAGCATAGTTGGGTATCACTAATTGCAAAATCATCCTCTTCCTCCACTGGTACTGAAACAAGAGTGATTCCAAGTCAGTGCTAACACTCATGCAAAATAAAAATAGACTGAATGCTAATGCGTGGTTACAAGGTATATATTACGATAGCCTACAATTGGTAAGAAGGAAAATGTAAGGGTTTACAGAGTGTCCAGGCAGCAACAAATATGCCTCAATAAGATCTTGCCAGCGTGATAAAATATTAGTCAGAGAGGAATAAAGATTCTTGAGTTAGGAAACATGGGGTTGTTGCAGAAACCAGGTGAGGAAGACAACTGGGGAGGAAGGCCCTAGTGCCAACAGTAAAAGGACTTGGTGGGAGTTGTCAGTGGGTCTGCAGCTCCTAAAGGCCAGAGCTATTAACAGATTGGAGAGAGTCTTAACAAAAAGGTTAGCTGAAATACGGTAGGAATTGCCAAAGTGGGAAATTAAGTGTTCTGTGAAGGAGTTCAGGGGATAATTGGATGCTGTCGAGTGAACAAAGGAACTGGCAAATTATGTCTGAGTAAATATACAGCTTGGTAAAATAACAGTTTATAAAAACTTACTCTTCAAAATGTTTATTCTTGGGAAATAAAAATTTACAGGATACATTTGTGTGAGAGGTTCAAAGGTAATATAGCTTATGGTAACTACTCAGGTCCCCTTATGATATTGGTTAAAAGAAACATCATTGCCTTGATTTAGAATATATGGCAGGTTTCCTGTGGACTTCACTGGCATAGGGATTTTGCTATATATTTTTAAAGAAAAGAACAATGTAATGCCTGTTTGTGGTTAATGAGATGACATATCTGAAGACAACATCAGGTCTCAAATCAGAGGTTGCCTCTGGACAAGAAATCCAGTCTTCCCCTTGGTAATGAATCACCATCCACAAGCAAAAATATGAGTCAGATACCTTCTGTTATGAGGGTATTAGGATTAACTATCTAAATCTAAAGACTCTAGTTCTTAGAACAAGTGGATACAGATTTTTGGAGAGCAGGGGATAACCAACAACAAAAGATTTAGGGTCCTTGGTATCAGCATTTAAATAGATCAGTCTGTAGCATAAACTTTTTAGTAAATAAAAATATAGTAAATAGTAGTAGTCTGTCTCCCAACCTTGAGGAGCATTGGTGAGAAGATATCAACACATTGTGGGTTTTGAGCTTGTGATGGTTTGCTCGGAGGATCTGCTCATGTTACTGGTTCATAAAATATCCATGCAGATCTTTGCTTATATGAATCACGTACAGGATGGATCTTTTAACACATCATTTGTTTTCAAACATATGTAACACATACATTGTGTCAGTACTTTCCTGGTTACCTGCACCTATTATACTTTGGGTATTGGCTCTTCAGAATATTCAGTAACTCATCCTCTAATAAGTGAGGAGTTCTACTTATTTCTCACAATATTTTGACTATTTTGTCTTAATTGCTTTCCATAAAAAAAAGACAGTCTTAATTTAGGCAAGGCTCAAGAAACTGTGATGTACTGACTGCTTTTTCTTAGCTAAGTGGAAATTTCCATCTATAGGTACTTTTAGAAATAAAGTTGATGAGGTGCAACTCACCTCTGACTCACTAAGGATGCCAAAGTTTAGTATAGAGCCACAATTTCTCTTCTACCTGTCCTTACTGTCTGATTTTTTGTGCGTTAACATGCTAGTTTGAAACCCTTGTGGTTTTCCAGCAAGCATGGTGATGCCTGTGCATTCAGGATTCTGCCCCTGTGTGTTTAGATTAACTGCAAAGTAGGATGTATTGCCTTTAATGTTAGGTGCTAACCTCTCTTAAGCATACCTTCTTTGGGATGAGAAAACCCTTAAGGTCGTTATTTCTTTGGAACATGTTATTTCTCATGTCCCTCTTGAAGTTCCAAAGGAGCTGTCTTTGATCTCTACAGCTCCAGATTAAACCATATTATTTATTATAAAATTTTCATCAGCACCAGTCAAGATTGTCGCTCAGATTGTATTCTGGTCCAATGTTCTGATGATATTTGATATTTTTACCCCAGGAAAGCAGAGCACGGAGTTCCTTGCCTAGTTCTTTCTCTGCTCTTAGTTTGAAGTTGCTGATGAGGACTGTTTCATCCCCAAGATAGTTGAAAAACCTGCCTCTGTAGTGTCTTGTACTATGTAGAGACTCATTGCAGTACACAAATGTCTCTGTTTCATCCCAGCCCGTAACCTCTGGAGACACATTACTTGGTAGTTCACTTGCAAATGGGTAGCAAATGATCAGTTCTGGCTGCCTTTCGTGCCTTTTGGTGTTCTTTTCAGTTTGGTGACAAATATTATGTCCATGAAGCACAGCTTACCAAGCTGTCCAGTTAGAGGCTAACTAAAAAACAAAAAAAAAAGAAAGAAAACACAACTTTTTTGCTTTTTGCCTAGAATCCGAACATCTTTATTTTTAAAGGACATTGTATTGTATCAGCATATCAAGTGCAGCAGAGTCTTGTATTTTTTGTTGTATAGATCATCACGTTCCCAAATCCCTGAGTGACTGACCTTTCTTCAGGTGAAAATTTGTGAAATGCACACTTTTGCAGACCAACTATCTGTCACTGAGAAACCCATGAATAATTCTGAGTGAGAAATGGTCCTGAGGACTTTGCAGTTTGCTCACGAGCAGAAGTTCCTCTGAATAAATAATTGGTTGGGAATCAGCCAGCCCACTCAACTTGTTACAAATCCTTCTCAAAAGAAAAGTTTGGCCTTGTGGGAAACTACGCATAGATACAAGTTGTTTGAATACACCTCAGAATATTAAAATTAAGTCAGCGAAAACAAAATATTATTATGTATTAAGCAGTGAACGAAAGAACAGAACGCAGACGTTTAGTGACAGACCATGAAAATGTACTATTGTGCTATTAAAGCAGGGATATTAACAGAGGAGGGCTGAATGCAAATACACCTCTGGTGGCACTATCATGTCTTTGCACCTTCTTTGCACTTGCCATACTATAAAGAAACTGCTTCTGGCAAGAGTGCCTGGCATTGCTCTACTGGCTGCTGTCCCACCACTGTGTCTAGGCTACGGCACGTCCAGGAAGGAAAAGAGGGACCTTGAAGTATCTTTGCACTGCAGAAGGTTATAGCTGATGGATCAGCCTCAGCTTTCTTCCAGCCTATAAAAAAAAAAAGTGAAGCCATTCCCCAGGTCTGCTCCAACAGAAGTAGGAGAGAGAAGCAGAAAAGTGGCAAGATGTCATTTTTGCCTTGCATCCTGAGTTTCACCAACTCTTTTCATGTCAGGCAAACAAGAATACCACAAAGTACAGAAAGGCCCAAGTGTGTTTTGCCCCCGATACAGAGGGGTTCATCCTTTGCTGCCACTCCAACAGGAGCGTGCTAAAAGGGAAAAGCATGATGTATGGGCACAGAGAAATGGGGCCATCCGTGGTCCTGCACCACAACGCATCTCAGGAGCAAAACTGAACAGGGATTCTTTCAAATATGATGAGGTAAAGGAAGCAATGTTGCGTATATTAAACTCTTCACTGAGTCCTGGACACGAGTAAGACGGTGATCTTTCCAGGAATGCCCATGAGAAAGCTGCCTGTTGGTCCAGGCTCAAATAGAATGTGGGAGATTATACCAAAAGCCACACAAATAAACAGAAAAAGTTGAAATACACATTTTGTAGCTTCTGCTTAGGTGAGTGCTCTGTACCTGTTCCCCTGGAAAAGGCAGTCTTGGGAAAAGAGAGCAGTCTCGGGAGTTGCTCAGGCCCCAGCATTTAATAATTCACCAGAAATACATTTCCCAAGTGGAAATTTATTGTGCAGAGACTAAGATGTGGGACTGCCCCTCTGCAGTCAGTGTCAGAGGGTTGCCTTGCCAGCAGAAGACTTAGAGCAAGGGGCAACACAGAGCCTGATTTCCTTCTTGGAAAAGCCCTGCTCCCTCTGCAGATGGCCAGACATGCTCTTCTGGTGGAAGATGTGCAAGGACACCAGTTTCCTCAGGCCTAAGTTTGACTTTGTGGCTATACAGTCTAAGATGCTACATTTTTGTTGCTATCAATGGTATACCAGCCAGAAACATCACAGCTTTGCTTTCAGGTGTCAGACTGAGTTCACAGAGCTGACAGTTAGAGAAGCCACCTTTTCTTTCCAAGGCACAGATAGAAAAATACTTTTGTCATTTGTGTTATTTTCCAGAAAAAAAAAGTATACTACAAAAGCCCCACTCTCAATGGTGAAAACTGATAAGTTCTCTGCCTCCTATGAAATCTCACAAGCTGACACATTTGGGCTATGGCACAGTGTTACTGTCACTGTCAAGCATCTTTGTCCGGTGAGATCATTCTATTTGCAAATTTGGGCACTTTCTATTTCCATGGGAGATGGAGGAGCTGAGGACAAACAGGGAAAGCAACATCAAATCCCAGTATGTTTCTTTTGGTTTGTGGCTACCTTATTTCGAATACTACTGAAGGAGTTTTGGTAGGTGTATGAAAATGTGTTGGGCTTCCACATGGTACTTGGAACTACAGGGCTTTGGCAGAGATGTGGTACCACAAATTTTTGGAGTTTTAACTTCATCCCTGATTTTTTTCAAGGCATTCCTGGGGAGAAAACAAAGTAACATGCTAAATACACCTTGTAGTAGCTTTGTGCGTGTGGATGAACCCTGAATACCTTTGTTCCCCACAACACTGGCTCAGCTGAGCAGTCAGAGAGCTGACAAGCAGCCTGCAGTGCTCCCAGCCAGGTGTGTTTAAGTCATGCTTTTCATTTTAAACCTCTACTTATGAGCACGTCTGACCACAGGCTAATGGCTCTAGCTTTGCTTACCAAATTACAGTCAATTAATCTTAATTTCTAAAAGTAAAGTTGCTGCCTACAGCCCAGGAATACTGGGCATCATCCACAAGCCCAATACAAATCACAACCAGTGCTTCATGCAAAATTTCTGTAAGTGAAGTTTCTCTACTGGTCTAAACAACAGGTCTAAAAGAAAAAAAAAAGGTTTCATTATCCTAAGAAAGTGGATAGTAAAATGATTTATGGCTTCCTGTCAGCTGCTCAATGATATGAACAGTTAAATAGGTTTCAGTATTTAGTTATTACAAAGAACTCATTCATTTGGATAGTGTGTATTGAAAGACACCCAAGAGATAAGAAAACAATGTACCATAAATAGTCTTTAGGTCCTTTCATCTACTGTTGGACACAGCTCCTCAACAGTTGCTGCCCAGAGTCTAAACAACCACCTAATTTTCTGTCCTTGCTTCCACCACCTCCTCAGCACCAGGCTCTGCTTTCTGCAGGCACACTCCTGCCCGCTTCCAGAGGGGGCAAAGGAGCTAATACAGCAACCTGAAAGCAGGCTCTGTTCTGCTGCTGCATTTCATGTGTGAGGAGACATTGTCAAGCAACACCAGCTGGAACAGTATGCAGCAACTGTATCTCCCATGTCAGAGTGATGAATATGGGCTGCCGAAGATTTCCAAAACATAAATAATTCAGCTCAATCTTTTCTAGGTGAAGGGGAATGAACTGCTGAAGGCCCAGCTCTAGAAGGAAGTTCAGGGCGTTAACCCAGCTGCACTTGGTCTCTCTCTGTGAAATTATGGCAGAAGTTGCTCCTCAGATGGCTTTATATTTGCATTTTTATTAAATATTTATTGTTCCTTTTCCTGCAAGGAACCATTATCTGGTAGACATCCTATATATTTTTATATTCCCATTTTCTCCTAGTTTGCATGTACTGCTGCCTGAAATAAACATACTCAATCATAAAAAAATAATAATTTTCGAGGTTATTTGAGCATTTTCTTTCCTGAGGTTTCATCCAATTAGCATTTGTTTCTTCTAAAATATGATAATTTTCCTGAAAATGAGGGAAAAGTAAAGAGAAGAAGCAGGGCAGATAGTTATAAGCTATTGCAAAAACATGCTAGTAATAGTAATGCAGTTAGAGTGCCTTCAAGTACCTTAAAATATGGGATATAAATTAATTATAAATGCACCTTCGCCAATCTCTCTAAAGTAGGTGCTGCTAATGGAACTTCATGGACAAAACAACTGAACAGCGAAGGTATATATTTCAAAACTCATCTTCCCTAATAAGTCCTTTAATACATTTATTAGCTGTATCAGCAAACACAATCTAATATAAGAATTTTCAAGTGCAATCTTAAGAGAGGGCCCTTTGGTGCCCCACTCGAAGGGATAGGAAAGAAGACAACTTGTTCACAGAAATGTTCGTGGTCAATCCTGAATTTGATTTTTCAAGCTATTGCGCAGAGGAAACGAGCCCTGAACTGCTGCTCATCTCCTGTGTAGCCGTGAAGCATAAGCATGTCACTGGGTGACTGCGGTGGCACTGCGTTGCTAAGCTTTGGGTCAAAAAATGAGGATTGAAGAGAGCTCTAAGCATGAACAAAAACCAGGAATTGACACAGAGTGATGATTACTACAGGGAGAGTGTTTAAAAAAAAAAAAAAAAAAAGAGAGAGAAAAAGAGATGGAGAGAGAGAAGAGACACTGGTTGGTTTTACATAGTTGGATTGATGATTAAAGTACATCCTCAGTGGGGCAACTACTGTAAATGAATTTGGCAAGTGAGAGGCAAGTTACAAGTTGTTGGCTGTTGAAAGTGCACGAGATTCTAGAGGCTTATTTTCAGTAAATGTCCACAATGAGAACAAGTTGATGAAGCGCTGGTGGGTTTTCTGCTTTTGTGTTTGCTAATTCACATTGAAATACAGGGTTTTGAGGTTCAGTTGGTTGCAACTTTTATTGCAAATTTAATCACAAATGTACACTAAGAAAGTATATCTCCTAGAATAATGAACTCCAAACCAGGCACTGTGTTGTCTTGCTGGAAATATTTCTTGCCCAGATGTATCCATGTACTCATTAAACTGCTGTAAGTGCTCTTTTAGAACCCATAGATTTTTTTACTGTCCTATTAATTCTAAATTAAATGCTTTTTTGGTGGCGTTTATAGACCTACCATTATCTCCAGCAGGGAATATGCAAAAGAACTGTTTTAAAAGAAATCAGGGCATTTTCTCAGGAACACTTCAATAAAAGCAGTGAAAAGCCAGTACCGCGCTGGGCATCACTGCAGGTGTTCCTGGGCTTTGCTATTTGATTTGGGTTTCGCGGATTAAAAAGCCATGCTAAATTTGGATGGGAGCCATGAGCAGCTCTGTCTTTACAGCAATACTGACAAATAGAGTTCAAACTGTTGCTGTTTGGGGTGTGCCAGGCACGGATCATCACCCAAACCTACTCTTGTCTGATCACTGGGGAAGCTACAAAATGACTCTGCGCCTCTGCCTCTCACCAGCTCGAGCTGCCTTCTGCAGTGGGACTGCTTGGACATCGGTGTTAGCTGCTGCTGCCAATTCAGATCTTTCTGCAGACAGGTACTTTTCCGCAGAAAGTACCTAAGTTAAAAGACTGTTGTGGAAAATTGTGTGAATAACAGTAGCTTAGCATCTGGTGCCTCTCCTCTGCATCTTCTCTATAAGGCATGCTCATGTTGATGGAGGGTAGAGGGTGTCATGTCTAATAAATGTCTAATGCTGCTGTCACTCTATAATTGGGGTTATAGTGCTGTTATGACTGCAGTGATGAAGTGAGAAAATGCACAGATATTGCTATTAAAAGGGATTACATGGAGGGAGAAAAATTTTACTGTTCATCTTCACCCATGCTATTATTACCAGGTGATTTTGAAAGGTTCCTTATTGGATCTGCTACAATGAATTTAGGATATTCTCACTTTTGGGATTATACCTCTGCCATGACTCCCTCTCCTACATTTTGGATGAAGGTGTGGGGAGCTTGCACTGCTGTAGGTGTTTTTTTCAGTGTACTTCTGACATTATCTTAATCAGAAACTCTCCACAGAGAGTTTCTGGACTATGGACCAAATCCTGTTCCTACTGAAATCACTGGGGCTAGGATGTCACAGGTGATGTCCTTTGCCTTTTGGTCCTTTGACATAATGCCTGAGTTGTATAAAAAAAAATAATAATAAAAGGTGGCAGCAGCACAGAATGTCATAACCTCCCCATTTTATTGTCAACTGATGCTGAATTGGTCCTTGGACATATTTACTTTCACAATATAGTAGCAAGTAACTTGCTTGTGTCCTTGTTATTTCAGTGTTGATGTTTCAATTTAAAACCACTTTTTTTGAGTGGATGCAAGCAGTTCTTCCTAGTAATGGCATCAGAGTTACTATGGCCACAGCTTTTCGTTGTTTGGGTTTAGAGTATGAAAAAGAGAAAAATTAGTCCCAAACTTGCTATTAAATGCTATTAATAAAACCAGACAGAAATGGATATATAGATTAGCTCCCTTACATATCTCAGACCACTGCCTGAAATTAATCTGTATTCCTTCAGTCATATGCCTTTTATTCTTCGATCGGTATCTAACCCACTTCACAATCGAGAATCAGAGACGTCTCGTGTATTTGAGACTTCTCTTGACTTGGTGCGGAACTCATCGTGTTGCTGCCATTATGATTAATGTGTTAAATTCCCGAACACCTTTTTGGCTTTTGCTTGTCTGTCTTCTGGACTACATGGAAGATTGCAGTACAGGGTGAGTATCTTTAAGTTGGCTGTTTTCTCCTAAGCTGCTAAATTCAGGGTAGTGTGAATTCCTGAAATAAGGCTATAAGGGTTAGGGTTTAGTTTTTTTCCTCAGGTATTTAATATTTTTCTGGAAATAAAGACATTTTTGCAAGATGTCTGTTACCATTCCATTTAAAAAGTTGGTATTTAAAAAAAAAAGTATTTATAATGATCTCAGAAACAATTTAAATTATATTAAAATGATTTTGTATTCAGAAAGTGTTTTAGCATTTAAAGATGTTTCATGTGATTTTTAATGTGATACCCTTAGGAGAAAAATGTTGTGGTGAGATTGTCTGGGAGAGCAGCACACTGAACACACGAGCCAAGGAGATTTCTTTCCATTCTGCATTACGATGTTTCATTCCAGAAGAAATTTTTCATTCACTCAGAAAGAAAGATCCCGTGTACAGAGTCCATGTAATGCCTGATAAGTAGCACTCAAACTGAATGGGACACAGTATCCTTGTTAGCTGCTTCAGAGGCATGTGTGGCCCCTAAAACAGAGGGGCTGAAAGTCTCTCATCTGACTATATGGACAATAACTTAATTTAAGGTCTATACATATTCAAGTACTAGATATAAATAGAATTATTCTTGGACAGCATTTGAGAATAGCCCTAGCTGGCTTTTAACTGTACCTTCCGCAAACTTTCAGAAGGCATAATAGTTTTGTCAAATATCCTGAAGGGCACAAGAAGGAAGCAAGGACTGCCAACTGGTTAATGTTTGATCATTTTATCCAGTGTACCAGTTCTTTCCCACAAGGCTCACTGGTTATTCTTGGTAAATTCAATACTGCTTCAGTTTTAGGGGCTTTTTTTAAAAAATATTTTTTCTTAGAAGTCGTGAGTTAACTTGTCATTCTGGAGGATGTTCTAACTCTTCTAGCAAAGCCTGCTCTATTTATACAGGTACAAGTGGCTAAGTTTTAAGGCAGAGACTAAGTGGGACAGTGCCATTTTGGAGAAGAAAACATTTTGTTTTTAAAAGAAAAAAATGGGAAGATAGACTTTCTGGGGCCACACAGATGGGAAAGAAATGATGTTTTGCTTTCGGAGCTTGTCCAAAGTTGATGTAGACAGATTACTGGTCCCCTACACTTTCTAGAGCTACACAACATATCTATATGTGCAGCTTTGTGCATTGGTTTAAGCCAAAGAAGAGACTGTAGCTCCATAAATATGTCACAGAGGGTGACATATTAAGGGTATCTTCAAAAGTGTTGGAAAATCATTAACGTTTTTCAAAAAAAAAAAAAATAGAGCATTTGGTAGGATTTAACTTGTGCTCCTTTGCACAGCAGCTATGTTCAAATAGCACATTGCTCAACACATCTGCCTCTTGAGCCCGTGCAAAAGGAGCTTTGCCTGCTTGTGTTAAGGAGATAATTATTGCTCTCATTTCTTTTGGTACTGCAGGTGTCACACAGTCAATCTGTGCTCATACCATGCTACTGATGATATGGCACGAGAAGCAGGTTCTAAAATTTTTTTTCACATGTTCTAAGCACTTTTGCTTGTATAATTTTGTAAATGGGATTTCAGCGATCATTATTTAAATGTGGCAGCTTTACAAAAGCTTGTTATTCCTCACCCCACTCCCATCATGAATTTAGAAAAAATAATAAAAGGCAAAAAACCTTAGTTTTGGTCGTAAAATTCTCAGAATTTTTGCAATAAAGTTTTAGGGTATATCTGATGTGGAAGTGACAGGAATTTCCACTGAAGAGTGTATGGGTAGAATTGTACAACACTGCAGTTAAGAGCTGTATTTGGTCCTGGTATATAGATTTCTGAGATGCATTTAAAAGTTACCCTTTGAATATTGCTTATTTACTGAAAGAAATTGGAGTATTTCTCCATTAGGAAAACTTTTGTTTCGTAGCCTTGATAAAAGCTTTGAATGCTTTGGTGTTGTTCAATGAGATGAGAAGAGGATGTTAGTGACCACTGCTTGTATCTGTATTGTGTTAAGTTTGAAGTACTTACTATAGCATGTGGGTAATGTTTACCAGAGTGGTAAGAGTAGATCTGTGATACAACAAATTCTGATGTATGCAGCTCTGTAGATGTAAAAATGTATTTAATATAGCCACCAAAGCAAGATCGCTCAAAGAAAGGCAAGAAACTTTTCATGTCTACGCTTAAGTATCTTTATTACTTTAAAACTCAATGCATAACTTTCCTGGGGAAATAGCATAAGCAAACAGCTAATGAATTGTTGAATAGAAGGAGAAATGCAAAACATCAAAGGTACAGTGCTAGGTGATCAGCAACTGTAGACATTAAGTTTTAATGACATTGAGAAAGGCAACTGCCTCATCTTTGATTAATAAAGCTTTGCAATCAGAATGGACATCTAGATGGCATATATAACAACATAAGAAAGGAAAAACACAACTATTTTGTTTCCAGTAGGTTTATCATGTTTGTGCATTGATTGAGTCATGCAAGAGTGTGATTGCTTTATAATAGAAAAGGGAGGACATCTGTTCAGATAGAAATATGTTGATGTGTACTCAGGAGATGTTTTTTCCACTTAGCTTCCATTCCACAAGTTTCTGGCAAAGGCAGTATTTTGAGCACTGTATTATAACAAAAACTATGGCTACAAGGATTTCTTTGTCCTTTTGAGCATTTTCAGATCTAGTCTTAAAGGATGGAATTTTGCAACTACTATAAGGACTAATTGCACACTTTTTTGTTGTTTTTTTTTTAATTTTTTTTTTTTATTTATGGATTTGTTTGAGGAGATAAAAGTTAATTAATTTTTTTTCTTAGAAGTGGACACTTCTATTGGCCTCTTGTAGCTGGCCATCCTTTAGAAAGCAGTGAGAGGTTTACTCACGCAGGGATAGAAAAGAGATGGATAAACAAGCTGTAAGCAAGGATTTACAGCAATGTCCTAGAGCCTTTGCTCTCAGAACAATTTTTACTTGTTTTCAGAATTTGCTGCATGAACATACTAGGGAGCAAAGATCAGAACTATTCCACCTCTCTGCTCTCTGTTGAGTATCTTGCACCCTATAGGTGTATATGCTCTCTATAGGCTATAGAGCTGTATTACCTTTTGCGCATGCTCCTTGTGGAGCCATAATCTCATAGAACTTCTTGCACATTGGCCAAGCTTCATCATAAGAGGTAGGAGATACCTTAAACCTATCAGGCAGATCCTGCCAGTCTCCTGAGCATCAGAGATATGAGATCTAAATCTCCGTAAGTTCAAAGAGCATAAAATTGCATAGTTTCCCTAAGCGTTGCTCTGACATTTTCATTTTAAAAAGAAAACACTGCCTTTTGTGAGCGTCCTGATATGTGTAAGGAGCATTTCGCTAACATCAGACTTGCTGGGAGGCCAAGGTGAAGGAACACCCAGTTCCTGAATCCTGGCATGATCTCTCTGAAAGAAAAGTGTGACTGACCTCTCAGGTGATTCTGTAAGCACCAGCAAATGCCGGAGAGCTGGTGCTTGGCAAGAAGTTGTACGGTTTCAGAAACAGACACTGGTACGTGACTTCTGACTGTTTCATTTACTTAAGTAATGCTGCCTGTGGTTGCATGTTCTCACTTCAAGTAGCTGTTGAACACTTACCTGTCTGCACTTGAGAACTGCATTGCATTTGATGATATTGTAATAAATGCTGCAACCGTTTCAACATTATGATGTATTATTTACATATCCAGACTGGGCTGATATAGCGATAAACAAAAAGTAGATACTAAATTCATTATTGCTCTAGTGTCAAGTGTTATATGAGAAATCTGTACAGCAAACAGCAGAAGAAACAGGATCAGTTTATTTCTTCTATTTACTTTTATAAGAAGGGATTCAGTTTAATTTTGGTTTTGTTTGTTCGCTTTGCTGATGTTGTTTGTTCTGACCAATACCTAAAAGTGTCATCCTTTTTATTTCCAGGTCTTAGTTGCTTTTTCTCTCATCTTTCTGCTCCTCCACAGATTCCATTCTCCAGCAAGAGACTCAGTGGGACCTGGTAAGATCATTGCTGCTGTGCGGCCTGGCAAAGCACGGTCAAACTGAAAGCCTCAGGTGCCCCTCAAAAAGGAGCAGTCTCCAGCTTTGTTTCCACATCTTATTTGCCTTCATTGCTGAAAATCAACCATGGCTAATTGCTCCAAAGTCTTCTCTCGTGAGAGTGCTTTGCCCACTTGAGCACTTGTCTTCTTTCTTCTGTTCTCTCCTGACACCTCCAGTTGCCACCTTCCGCTTTGGAATGTGTGCTTCTCAGTTGTTTGGCCTTATCAAGCTTTCCTGACACCACCCTGTCTGTCAAGAGGTCTGAGGCACCGTAGAGAAAGCTGTCTAATTCAGTTTTACTGGAGATGGCAATTTCAAGCTTAGTGTCTTAGGCAAAGAAGGTCTGCACAACTGATTTTTTCTCTGTTTTGGTGCTTGCTCCCTCCCCTTTTCTGCAGATGTTTTGCACTGATGCCCTCTTTCAACAAGATGTGACAGTGGGGTAAAATGCTCAGGGTAAGAAGTCCCTCATTTTGACGTTACCTTTTCCTCTGAATTGAAGTCCTGGACTCTCTTCATCTCCTATTCATTTTACTGTATTTCATCCTCTCTAACTGCTTAATTAACCACTCCAACATTACAGTGCAGTTGTAATGGGATTAGAAAGCAGCAAAGGGATGAACGGATACCACGGGTATTTTCTCTGGGTATTTAAAATCTTTAGAAGAAGAAACAGTTAGTGGTATATTTAACTACAGCTGACATGCAACTATATGGGTTGAAGATTTACTTGTAAGGTTGTGGAAAGAGATCCTCAAGTAGTACAAGTGTCACAACTCCGTTGATGTTGGATATATTCCTTTATGGCAGGGAAAGTCCAAAGAGAAATGGATTCTGGTCTCTCTAGTTGCCTGGAAAATGGTTCCTTTGTGCTTAGATGATGTGCCTTATAAATTTAATTAAGTACTATAAATTAGCATGATTTTATATTTTTTTTAAAAAAGGGGGTTGAAAGCTTTGAGCAAATTCTTATGCACAGAATTTTTATAAGGTATTTTGCAAAGGAAATCCCAAACGTCTTTTGCTGTGATACGATTATAGTAGCAGATTGTACTCTTTTTCAGGTGTTTTGCAATGAAATATACATGCAGCTAATGGGCATTACTTAAAGAATATTATTACAAACTGAAAGGCTAAAGAAAAGGCAGAAGGAAGCCACTGAACAATTCCATTGTATCTTAGAAGTAACTCTTGGGATTTAAAAATGTTGAAATAATTTCAGAACTCCAACGGAGCAGAAATAATTTAGAGTATTCTTTGTGATACTACAACAACCATCATAAGTCCTGTAATTTAACCCTAGGATATATTAATATTAAAATGCTGAAATATATGAAGTTGTTAGCAAAAGTCAAATAACACAAATGTGCCTCAAATATCACTTTATCATTTATACTTGAAAGGTGCCAGGGAATTTGGCAGCTGGAACCAAAATCAAGCAGAGGACAAAGTAAGGGTAACAACTGATAAAAGGGACATGAATAATTTATGTTAACTCAAAAGGCAGCTCAACACAGCACCTGACAGGGAAGCAAAACCCCCCTTAGGAGAGCTCTCCTGGGCACTATGCACTGTGTACAAGAAGCCTTGGTAATCAGCTCCCCGCAGTGCCATTTCTACACCCCAGGGAGACCACGGCCACTTGAACAATTTGCATTCTATCACATCAGTTGAATTAGGTCCTTTTCATAATGGGATGTGACAAATGTGCTTCATATCTTGCTTCCAAAAGGGAAGAGTGTCAAACATATGATGCTTCCACATATATTTCCTGAAGCTTCAAACCTCACCCATAATCTCCAAGGTACAGTGAACACAAACTGCTTACAGTTATTCTCCCTGGTTTGATTCTCTGCATCTACATCCTCTACCTCATCTTATTTTTCATTCTTCTTAACGAAAAAAAGAGCATTATCTGCAGCACAGGTACAATTTTTTTGACTGCGGTTAAGAGTAGAAATAAGACGCGCCTTGATGGAGTGATGGAGTGGTATTAGACTAGCCCACAAGCAGATGAAAGATATGTCTTGGATTAGTGGATGATATCAAAGATAATGAATGATTACATCTTCCGAGTTTTAAAATTCCAAATTTCCAACAGTAAACTTAATATATTGTCTAAAGATAAGCAAATTGCTAAAATGAGAAGCAGAGCCATGTACGGAGGAGAGGTATAGTGGAGTTTAGCTCCGAGGAATAAGAGCTGAATGGACAACAAAAACTCTTTACTATGCTTCATTTGAAGAAACCTCTTACTCATGACACAGAGTTGAGATTCTACCATGCAGAGACATTTTTGAACTTAGAAATAGAAAATGCAAATCTGAAATTTTGAGTTTTTCAAACTATTGACAAACGAGAGGAGGTAATGTTTTGCTATAAGCTATTGCCCTCTGCACTTCTCTGGCCTTCTCAGTGAACCCAGCACTGGAGCAGCAGGGGATCTCTTGCTCACATTGCCTGGCTTTGCAGAACTTCAGAGTAAGCAAGAGGACACCTTCTGCCTTTTTTTAAAAACAACATCTTTTTGAGTATAAAAGGTGAATCTCTTTCATGTAATTCCTGTGACACTTCTACTCAGACAGAAACAGGAAAAAAAGGAGCATATGGCTGCAAGGCACCAGTAATCTGGGAGCTTCTGCAGCATTGTACTCATCATTGCTCTTTTCTGTGTTTTATGACTTAAAGTCACAGTATGCACTGATAGCACACAGTCCAATAGGCATTAATCCCAGAATCTCATTTAGGCAAGTGACATATTTAAATATGTTTAAGCTTGAACACAGATGCCTTCCTTAATTGAAGCTTTAAGAAAAACAGCAACCATCACCCACCTCCCCTCCCCAGTTCTTAGCTTTTAGGATATCTTGCCTAAGGAAATATATAGTGCAAGTGCTCCTGGTTTGTTCCAGAGAGGACTTCCTCAGCAACAGACTGAAGTTTATTGTCATTTGATGGAAAAGACTGTCCCACTGGCAGATTTAGCCAAGTCAGTATTTGCCTCATCTATGCTACAGGATGAGGGAGAAGCTGGACTGGGTGTTTCACAGTTCTCTGATCTTTGTGTGATACAATGAGTTGTTCACCAGAGTTAACAAGAACTCAGCAGAAGCCAATGCTAATTGCTTTTTCAGATTTTTGAGACCTTGATAATCATATTTCAGCCACTAAAATGTGAAACAAGAAAAAGATTTATTTTACACGAGGCAATTATTAGATGCCACTGAAACAGCTTTTGAGATTAAGATCTATCAGCATTGCCATTTAAGCAGAACATACTCTTTTAAGGCACTGGTTAATTTGGTTCTGTTGTTTTTAATTTGGCAGCCAGACTGTATTCACACTGACTCCCGGTTCTGCACCAGCTGCTCCTTTTCCCTAATTCATTATTCACAAGATCATTAGTGTTGTTTGTGGGAATTGACCTCAGAACGGCTCACCCTTCTCATACCCATCGTGTTTGGGGTATGTCTTTCAAATGGCATCTTAATTATCCTTTGGCCTTAAATACCCAGGTGGAGGCTTTAATGGGAGCGTGGGGTGGTGTTGCTCACCCAATTAACAGATGGCTGTAAAATTGTGCGGATAAAGATACTTGTCACCCGAGGGAAAGAGCAGGAGGCAGGATGTGGTCTGACACATGGATTAGCACTGTGCTGGCAGGTGCTGTGTTGATAGCAAGGGCTGACTGATATGCCAAGTCCAGGATTCCTTCTTTTATTGATTCTTCCCAATCCTCTATCTTTTCCTGTTCCTTCAGTCACTGGAAGCCAAAGGGACCCTGGAAGAAAGCCAGAATGTCTTTTTTTTATTAAGACTAAGAAGAGAGTTTCACTGAGGGGCAGAAAAAAACAACACAAAAAATGTTTGAAAATTTAGCTTCGTAATGACTGACAAGCTTAGTTTGATTCCTTTAAGTATTAGTTCATTTGGTCATACTTGAAGAAGCAATCCTCTGCTGTACTATAACTCTTAGTGGTGATTAAACATCTGTAACACTCTTTTTCTTGCTTTTCTGTAAAGAGAAGTGATGTCACACAGAATTTTTTGTCTAATGGTTGCCTTCCTTTTCTCACCTATTTGGCAAATGGATTACTTTACTTTTTATGGTAGCAGCTGAAGACATTAGACAACTGAGATTAGCCAGGCTCCTAGCGCTGCTGGTTCTGGGAGGGTGGTTCGGAGAGAACCATGCTCTCGACGCATGGAGAATGTTCTTGCTCTTCTAGGTCTGACTGGTCTGAACCTTGCATAGGCCATAAAACGCTCTGCTAAGCCTTCTTTTTATTTCTCTGGAGGCAGTCAGATTCATGATGTCATTTAAATTTGTAGTCAACATGACAACATAACACAGACTAGATGATTGGCAGATGTTTTGAAAAATCTTTAAGGCAGTGATTTTTGAGGTGGTTTTGTCTGGGTTTTTTTCTCTCTAGTATTGCCTGTTGAGCAATTTGCAAATATGAAATGGCTATGAAGGAAACAGCAACTGCCTGTGATGTTTTTTCCTTTTCCCAGGTATTTGAATACCTGGTTTATCCAGTTTCTTCTTAGCAGGCTATTATTTCTCAAGGCATTACAGATGAAGTCTGAAAAATAATAATAAATGTTGACCGTATATACAAACATCATATACATGCCTGCATACATACATACATACATACATGCGTATGTGCCTTTTATGTACATGATTTTACTTACAGCTGTCTAATGCTTATAGGTCGGGGTTTTTCCCTAGCCAAATCCTCTTGTTGGTATTCAGGCTATATCTGTGATGCTATGATCCAGATTAGGCTGCAGGCACAGGCAGTAAAATAGGGAGGCAAAAAGCCGCTCCTACGATGGTCTTTGGCATAAAATTCAACCCAGGAGCCTCAGACCTTCTCTTTTTCTCTCTCTATCAGATGTTTTACCAAGTGTCTTGCAGAAACTCAGAGGCCCAGTGTGAAGAACTCATGTTGCTGAAGAGTAAAGAAATTGGAAGCAGAAACTTCCCATGGACTTCCCCTGGGTGCAACAAAGCCTGTATTTTTAAAAGAAAAGTATTTCCATACAAGTCCTCTGAGGAAAATTCTCTCTACTTGCATATTTTTCTCATTTTACACATAATTGTATAGATGACATTTTGTATGCTGTGTTAAATCACTTCAGGTTTTGGAGAGCCAATTCTGGCAGCATGTTCCGTGTAGCATGAGATGTGAAAGGGTAGGATCAAGGGAGGAAAATCAGAAATGGAGAAGCAGCATTAGGTCTTGGTGAATTCCTCCAGCGACAACTGTCCCGGGTGCTGCTGTTAACAACCAGTCAGGCAAGAAAACAGACGAGGGAATCAAAGATCAAAAATCTGAACCAAAGTGCAAGATCAAAAGACTGCAAGTACAGCTGAGCTGTGTGCAGCCATCATCCTGCTCCTATTTCCATCTAACTAGGCGACAAAAGGAGAATTTCAAGATATTTATTCCACCAGTGACTACTAAACTGAAGATTTTGACAGCACTGTGTTTCTAAATGCAAAAACAACTAGGGGCAAAAGCATCTTTCAAATAGCATTGCCAGGATTCCTATTAAATATCAGTTATGTGTATCTCTTATTAACAGGAAGTGGCCTGTAGGGTAAATGGTCTTGATAAGCAGGGTTCACAGCTGATTCTGCTCTGATGAAAGCTGTTTTCTAAAATAAATTATTCTAGTTAAATTATTTTTTCTTGTCAATTGATGTTAGTATTTCACATTGCTCTTGTATGTGTCAAAAGGCAGGCAGAGATCTACATTTGGGTTTGGGCTTCAGATATTTAGAGACACTTGGGGAAGTCCCACTGCTTTCTTGGCACCATCCTCACTGCAGCCAGGGTCACGGCCATACCTGAATGATAAATGAAGCAGCAACGCAGAAGCATCTGAGGATTAGCACGGGCTGTGAAAACCTATACACAAGGCTTGCTAGAGAAGAGAGTAACTGTTAGGTGGGAGTTTCTGCAGGCAAGGCCGTTTTCCTCTGCAGGGCTGTTGTGGTGTAATCTGGATTTAGGTGCTGTTACTCACGTTTCCAAGGCATAATGAATAAAGGACAGCATCCTTTGGGGAGCAAAAATTCTGTCCTCTATTCTTTGCAGATATATATAATTTACAGTGACAAGTACCAGAGGACATTTCTTGCATGTATTTGTTGCTACCACTATTACAGTTTATTAAGCAGTAAGTAGTAATCAGGGCTTGATGGTCAGTTTTGCTGGGAATTTCTATATTTACCTAGTTTTCAGAAGACATGCTCAGCTATTTGTAATAATTCTGACAGTCAGCTGTTGTAGTTGGTAGCTACCACCCAAACGCACAATGTGACCATTTAGCATTCAGCCCACTACTTCTTGTTAGTGCCATAAGGATTGTACCTCGAGTACAGCATATTAGAGCCCATTTGCATGTAAAATGAAACCCCTGAATTTTTATCAGTGCCTCATTAATTCAAATGTTCTATAAAACTCACTTTTATTGATTGAGTTTAAGGCATTTGATTTGGGAATTTTGCTGAGGCAGACGAGGCTTTCACTTAGCAATAGAGGGATGATTATCAGCAAAGAATGGAAAAATTAGGAATGTGAAGAAATGAAGTTACAATGAGAATGAGAAAAGATATTTAAATCTGTTAGAGAAATGTATTAATATGTCTACAAGATTAAAATCGTAGGTTTCTCTCTTCTGTGTTTATGGACTGATCATAACAGGCAGTTATTAGATAACTTGCCTTATGCTTCTGCCATAAAAAAATATAATTTATCTCTGTGTGTTCTTCATAGGATTAAATGCAAATTACGTGTTGAATTGTGAAAAGCAGAATGGAACATTTTTTTGTGTTCATCTGGGGTGCTTTAGTATAGGTCAGGTGCCCCAGGGGAGAGACGGGACATCCAGAAGTCCCAGCCGAGATACCTGTATGGTATTTTACATAGAGGATCTTCACTGGTTCTACTTGTGCTTATAGATAGGATTTAAGTGACTTTAGTTTCCAAAAATAGTATTGTGACGTTTCACATTTGGTAGATTTATAATTTTCATATCAAGTAAATTCAGTTTCCAGATAAAAAAATAAAAAAAATATTTTTTAGTGATGATCTGGATAGGAAAAAACGATGTAACTTTGAACCCTCTTTGTCACCATGTAAGCAAGTAGCGTTGAGGTCTGCCCAATACCTAATTGCTCAGAAATAGGGATTTTGTTTGGTAGCTTACCTCCCATTTGTTCGACATTTCACAGCCGTGTTAGCTTGTGCAACCCCATTACTTTTAGAGCTAGAGTTGCACCAGAGCTCCTATGAGCTTCTGAGGAAATTGTTTTCGTATCCAAGAGGAACTAGGACAGCATTTTTATGGCAAAGAGGTTTAACCTGACTGTGTTAGTGGAGGATGAATGGGAATGTCTACTGGCCTTCAATGTGCTCATTTTTGGACTCTGGAGTTAGAAAAATGGAAAAACTGCATGGGTTTCCCCCTCGCAGAACTCCTAGAAGGAAAATCCAGAGACATAAGTGTCATCAAAGCAAGGGATGGGATTCCATTAGCAGAATGACCTTTCATGACTGATTTACATAGATGTTGAAAAATTGCATGTCATTCCAGCTCCCTTTCTCTGTAAGACTTCTAGTTAAGTGTGCTTATTTCTAAATGGTATTGGAATTCTCTTTTTCCTCTTGCTTGAAAGTTAGGCTTGAACGGTAGCGATACTAAATTTTTGCAATTGCAAGCACTATTCAGTGGAAAGATAGAAAATAAAATCTAGTTAATTGATGTAATGATGTCTCATCAAATAATTAGGGTAAATGTGCAATCCAATTTTCTTATATACCACAGCATGCTTATCATGTACTGTGATGTAATGATGTTATTAAGTTGTTGTGCACACCGAATTAAAAATGAATAGAGTTTTGCATCTGAAATGCATCTACATTTAAAAGTTTAATATACTGACTGCTTTTAGTTAAAATGCCTAAACATAAGTAATTAAAACAATGTGTATTAGTAAACACCTCTGTAAGCCACAACACTTAGTTGACACATTACCTTCCTAGTGACCCATCATCATCACTTGGATGTGACCATCTTGACCTCTGTTCAGGTCAATAGATGCCTGGAATAGATTGCCTGTTCAGGAATAAGATGTCACCGTTCTGGTGTGATGGAGCTTTAAGTGAACCAATGTATTTTAGCTTATATATTCAGGGCCATGTTTCTTTGTGTTGCAAATCACGCCAGTTTTCTATCTACCCATTTGGGCAGCTAGGGAGGGCAAGGGTGAAACAATTGTCACTGGGTCTGACTGATACCAGATTAGCTGGGAATAAAAATAAAAGGGATATAGAGTGTTACTCAAAATATTTAATAGATTTCTGATCTGTAAAATAGCCAAAAATGTTAGAAATCCATTTTTTTCCTGAAATCATGTCCATTTACCGATTTGTAGAAAGCAGGCATTTCCATATCAGTAAAGACCTTTAAATTATGCGGTTGTTTTTTTCTCATTGATTTTTCTCTTTCGGCGTAATACACATTTATTTCATGAACCTAATTTTCTGTGAAGTTAGCAGCAAATACTTCACAAAAACGTATGAAGAAACCATTAGTCTGAAGATGTAAAGAGCCATTAGTTAAAGCACATAGAACTACACTAATAAATAGATACCAGATCAATCTTCATTGTAAACCACAAGAAGATTCATAACGTAGGCTCAGTTTCAAAATTAATGGGTCTTGCATTGCTTTGTAAAAAAACAATTAATGACCTGACTTTGGACAGGTTACCAGAGATATAAAAATTAGCTGGCACTGAAAAGATGGAGAGTAATAAAATGAGAACATTTGTAGGTAAGATCTAATTTTTTTAAGTATGAAAAATGACCCAAATGTGAAATTGTGGTCACACTGAAAATTTGGTTTGCATTCAGGGGAGTGGAGTTTAACAGTATTGTGGACCTGGTAAACATGTCGTCCCATAACATCCTATTATAAAGATTATATGATGACCTTGTTCAATAAAATCAAATACAGAAAAACTAGATTTGCATGTATGCAGAGAGAAATGATTGTTCTGTAATATCCGTTCCATTTAAAACTGTTGGACAGAGCTATTCGATTTATAGACCTTAGTTGTGTGCAATGTAAAATGCTGGTGCTTTTGCTAACCTTATCTAAACCTCTTATGCTACGGATCTGGACTAGGAATTATCAGCAGCTAACTTGTTCATGTGGCAATCCCAGACTTTGTGGTTCTGTGCAGGTCACACACAGTGTGCAAACAGCTGGGCTGGCAGTTCATTATTTGCAGATATTTCTGAGATAGGAACCGTAAAGTCCTGAGCACAGCAGCTTTGCTTAGCCCTCTTCAAACATAAGAGCAAATGTAAAAGCAAGTGAAAGGGAGCAAGGAACGAAGTCCACAGTGTTCATTTTTATTTTGGGAGGCTTAGTTTTTCCAAAGTGTGTGCCAGGCATGTTGTAATTCATCTTTTCTCTCCCTGACTCTCTTTAAAAACCATAGCTGCACACAGGCAATAAAAGATATTTATTTGAAACAATAAGCAGACAGTTATTTCTTGGAAAAAAAAGATACTTGTAGACAGATTTAGTCATTCCTTCAAGAAACACTTGCAGGGAGCACACCCACTGAGCCTTTGATTGACAGTGGTTTGTTTCCTCTCATTTTGATGAGTCTGGGCCAGTGGGTAGTCTGACCATCAGGTCAAATATGTATTAAGAGCAAAAATTGACAAAGAATATGCTACAAAAAGTGATTTACCAGCTGTGCATAGTCATTTTAAGCACCCTGGGTTGATTGTTATTTATGTGTAATGGAATAGCTGTGGACAGCAGGGCTGGGAAAACTGAGGGTCATGTTCTCTGTGGTGGTAAAACACTGAAACTGTTGAGCAGGAGGAGTTACCTCTCTTGGTTATTGTAGTGTTTTGTTTTGTTTCATTTTATTTCATTTTTGGCCAGACAAATATCTACTGCTACCTAAGAACTTCTGAGTGCAAATTAGGTCTTTATCTTCCTTCCCCCTTGTTAATAATTCCTGAAATCCCCATGGAGATTACATCGACAGCCTTAATATGACATCTCCTTAATAGCAGCGGCTATGAACCTATGTCTTAAAATCAGTTTATAGGAATATGGTTTCTTTTCATTCACTACCATTTGCTATTTCTTTTGGAGTGATTTTAGTAGGAAGACATGAGAAATGAATAACTTTAATGTACTTCAGGATATGTTTCTTGGATCATTTGCAACCCTTCTCATGAGGCACAGCTAAGGGATTCTGACTTGACGTCTAATAAAATATCTAATATACATCTTTATATTTAAATATATGGCCCCATTCTGATATCTCTTGTGAATCCTAATGCTTGTGAAGCATAAAGCAGTCTTCTGCAGAAATGGTTTGCTAAGTCTACGTTTACCTTTTCCTTGCCAACTTCACAGAGGAGGATTTGCTTTGAAACTGAACATTGATGTTGGGAGGTTTTAAAGTACGTGCATAACTGCAGCTTCCCTTTCTCTCTTAACTCCAGTCTTGTGCATGTGATTATCAGGGACTTTACAACAGACCAGTATCATCAGTACTGTGCATAAACCACCATTCCTTTGATGGCGTGCACAGAATCAGACAACGATGGAGGGGATTACAGATGTCTTTGAAGACAAAATGCACCACTGCTTAAACAGTGCGATTTTGGACAAAACAACACCATGTTTCATTTTCATTCCTCTGGAATAACATTTCTGCTTCTTGAAGCATTCCAGAAATCTCTTTTTATGCTATACAATGAATCTTATAAAGTTTTTATACATGCCACTAGCCAGCCTTTGCTTTTTTTTGACAATTTGCAGCTATCTGTTTTTATTTTTTTTTTCTCTCTTGTTCTTTAACATTCCTAACTTCTTCCCTTTCAGGTGTAAAGTGGGACAGTTTGTATAGCTATTATTTAAGAAAAAGTCTCTCTAGTGGTTAATTTAATATTATTTGAGTTTAGTTATAAACAAAGACTAACACTAACATTAGCAAGAAGAAGAGTCATTGAAACAATGTCACAAGAGCTCCTCATTGTTAGCTTTGTGGGATATTTTCTTTAATTGTAAGGAGTAGCTGGAATGTATTAGCATCAGGGAGCACATGAGGTAACTAACATTCACCTTGGATAACTGCTATCCTGTTCAAAAAGAAAAGTTTTCAAATAGCTTATTAAAGTAAGGGATAGAGGCAGGAGCAACTGAAGGAAAAGGAAGCTGTTTAGAGAAATAAAGTAAAAAGGCTGTGTCTGAGATGGGAGACAGATTGTGAGGGCACTGGGTGTTTTGATGGGGAAAAACAAGGGGTAAAAATCTTCATACTACTTGCTTAAACATATGACTATGGCTGAAATGAGCTGGTGTGAGTTGGTTTCACGGGTGATTCATAAGCTGCACAAATAGAAAATAACAATAGTGTACTCAGCAGCTGCAAAGTAAATGTCCGCAGACACAGAGCAAAAGTATTAAATCTAGTTCATTGCTAAATACTCAGAAGTAAAATATTTCTCATGGTCCATAGCATACAGACCCAGCAGGCGAGTTAGCAATGCTTTCAATTCATAGAAAGAGAAAAGTAGCAGGTCATTTTCCTACAGGTCCTTCAGATTCAAAATCATTGCTTGTGAGGATTTGAAAGTACTTAATGCCAAAGGTTAAACTTTCAGATACAGGAATCTTAACAGGGTGTCAACATTAGGCACTCAGATGCTTCATCTGACAACTGTCCACATAATTGTCACTTTGTCTGCTGAAGTGCTCTTTTGTATGACCAAAAGAGACATTTGGACAGCCTGTAAATGGTCCCAGGTGCGTTGTTTTTCCATTAAATGACTCTACAGAAGAAAATGGGTGAGTTTCTAGGTTTTGAGTCATGCAATTCAAGCTGCATACTTGTTATTCTATATTTTTCCTGTGAAAAAGAAAACAGCCTCTTCCGTACCCATGTTCCCTGTATCTTCTTATCATATTTCTTGTTGAAGAAACAACACCAGAAAAGAGAGAAGTTTGTGCCACATCCTATAACGGGTTGTGTATATTGCTTCACCTTAAGTCCACTTTACCTTTGACATCACAATAGACATTTTATTAATATGGGATTTGCAACCCATGCCAAGCCTATAGTCTTAAAATTACAGTACAATTACCTCCAAAAAGTAACTTTAAAATAATACCATAGGATGTTTCTGAATATTACTGTCTTGGATACATCCGTGTAAGAAAAACTGGAATCTGACCCAGGTTACCAAACTGTGGATATTGTGTTATGTATGTGGCTATAAATGCCAGATAAGGCAAGTTAGAAGCTGAACAACTGCCATATAGGAACTTCTGCTGTGACTGAAAGAAATGATCTACTTCTGAAGTTAGACCATTTATTTCCTCCCATATTGGCACATGCACATATGTGTGTATTAAAAACAAGCATACAAGTAACAACCCTACAAGCAAAAAACCTCCAAATATTGGCCTATATGCATTTTTTTTAACATCTATATATATTCCTCTGGAACATGATTAATGATTTTCCTTGTGATTCATGGTAATCCAAACAATCTTTATCATGAGTTTAGAACCATGGTTTTAGATAAACACGAACAATTCAGCAGGAGATGTGGTTGCAAGCAGTTCAGACTGAAAGCTGAAGGTGTATCGAGTTACTTTTTCGCCCTCAGCACTCCCCTGGCTTTTAGAGAAGTTTAAGAAACTGAGAATACTTGGACAAATTCAAATTTTTAGAGTGGGGCTTCTTTTCAGAAGGTCAGAAACCAAAGTAAAGAAAAAAAAACCCAAACTTTTCTGAACCTCTCTTGGGTTGACTTCTAAGATTCCCCTAACTTGCATGAGACATCTCAGAGCATTGGCTATATCAGGGCTCATAAAAACAAATTAGTCTTTAGCTTTCCTACAAAAGATCAGTGTTGCTAAGCAAAGGAAAAAAAAAACAACACTAAACCCAAAAGTCATTGAATAAGAAAATACGTCCACAGAAGCTTTTAGGTGGTTTTTAGTCTGTTCTTTTTACTTTGAGAGATGGATTTTATTTAAGGCTTGTTGTTTTGACACAGATATGGCTTAATCTATAGCCCTGGGGTACTCTAGGACTTTTTCCCCTAGGTAGTGTTTTTGATTTTGCCTATGTGTCATTCAGTCCTTGTAAAGGATACAAGGTCCTGTCAGAGATGGTCCTTGGCTTTCTTTCTGAGGTCCAGCCAGATACAGACTGGCTCTACACTGCTTTTTGGTCATAGCAGACCAAATCTACTTTCTACAAATCTTTCAAATAGACTTTGGAAGCTTTTAAGATATTCTTGGTAACAGCAGAGTCATAGCTAAACCAAAACAGTTTTATTTGTTTTATGTAAGTGCACTCATGTTGTTTGTGGCCTTCATACCAGATGAGAAAAATCCATTCTATTTGTACTTTCAGCTTTGTCTCTCTGTGGGCAATAGTCTCCCTGGGGACTTACAGAGAAAACTTAAAACACGATCTTGATGTTGGCAGATTTTAGCTGCAATGCAGAATTAGAGCTGCTTCTGGTGACCGTGCAGATGACCTTCATGTACATACTGGCTTTCATTAGACTTCTGAAAACTCTTGAGATTTTTGGCTGCTAGGTAAGAAATGCAACCCAGAAGGCTTAAGAATAAGTAAGAACAATCACTTTCTTTAGAGGAGAGGGTATGCTATCACCTTCTCAGGAGTTAATGATGTCACAAAACCACTTCACTCCCAGAGATGACTGATGTTTGTGTGCCAATCCAACTCCCTTACATCACATCAGGCACACGGTGATGGTACAGGATACGGTGTGGGTACACCCTCTCACCCCTGTTTTCAGAATTGCATAGGCAGTTTAGGAAACAAGAGAATCTTACTCAAGTGTGAAAACTGGTAATTCACAAGACACTCACCAAGAGGCCTCTAAGGGCATTTCTACAGCTACACAAATATACTCAATACCAGTGGCTGTGCTGTCACACTGCTTAGCGAAAAACTGGATGTGTTCTTTTGCCCTGGACTTTACAGCTAAATGCCATCTTCTCTCCTTGCTCACGTACGGTAATTAGAATATAGGTGTCCCTTGCAAACAGGGCAATGCTTACACAGCTTGAGGAGGAGATAATTTGATAACTTGTTAGGGCAGAGGCTAAAAGAGAACTACTTTCATGCTTATACATTTCCAATCTTTCTTTCTCTCTCTCTTTCTTTTTTTTTTTTTAATGAGACAATATATTCACAGGTGTCACCACTACTAATCTGAATCTATCAACCCTGCCATCAATCAACACTCTAGTTCCTTTTTTTAATATTACTAAGCGGAATGCTTTAAAAACGTAGAGGATGAAATCAGACAATTATTTAGGTGATAGCCAGAGTCTGTAATGGATGAAAAGAGGGTGTAGTTCACCCGTCATTGAAGTTAATAGGACATTGATTCAAGGACTTCAGTGGGAGTGTGACAAGTCTGGATACAGGAGGACAAAGTCATTGAGGTGCGGTTGATATAGGATGTGTTGACTTTGTATGGATTAAACAGGGCTGGTTTCATATTTTATGCTCACTTAAATTCTAGTTGTACAGATGTGTGCTTAAGCCTGAACTGAGGCATGTGACCAGTCTTACGGACTTGAGTGGATAGATTTCTGTGAAGAAAGTCAAGTACATATTTTGGTAGGATCCAGAGCTTTGTTTAGGACTCTATTTGAAAAACAAACAAGCAAGCAAAGTGTTATTAAGTCATCTGGTGTGATATTACTAGCAAAATTTGTTTGGGTACAGATAGAGTAAATATTTTGTTCATGACACCATCCAGGCTCAGATGTGCAAATGCAACCATCTTGTTGAGATGCTTTCAGGGGTGTAGACATAAATAACAACAATTCAGCAAAGGTTTCAAAGCTCTTTACAAAGGCAGGAAAGTATTATCTTCATTTAGAGAAGGAAAGATGGATGGAGTGCCTAAGGTCGCAGAATAGCTGTGTTAGATTTGAAACCTGAGCTTATTGTCAACCAAAATTGAAATGTAATTGTCTCTGTTCAATTGTAACTTGATTTTCATCTCCAGATTAATATTTGGATTAAATGGGTAAGAAGGTCAAATCTTTCTAATAGAAACATATTTAGTCAAATTCACCCTCTTTATCTAAGACTCATTTTTAATCACTTACGATCTATAGCTCCACTAATTGTGACTAATTGTACCACTCTGTTGTTCATACTTTTTAGCTTTTCTGCTGTTAATTAAAGCACTGCTGGACAAAAGCAACTGTGTGGTCATGTTCTCAAATATTCCCCTTCACTAGGAAGTTTCTTGGATCTCAGGGCTGATGTTTCTAGGCTATAGTGGTGTAGGTCAGAATAACATATAGTACTCCATAATGCTGTGTAATACTATGACGCTACTTCAAGTATCATTTTTAAGTTGTCACCTTTTGTTTTCTCACCATCTCTTACTTCCTTGGAGAACCACATACCCATTTAGAACAGTAGCAAACACAACACCAACTCCAAATCAAACGTGGGGCTGCAAGGGGAATAATTTCATCTGATTACATTAATATTTTATTGGAAGCAGCATGACAAATTGGAGACTGATTGCAAACAGCAGACAATCACTGACTACAGAGTATCCTGGCACTTCACTGGCACTTTAGATCCTTTAAGGAGCCGTTCCAAATCTGCAGGGAAATAGTTGAAGCATTTTAATTTTGTCATTTAAATTGCATCACTCAACCAGCTATCTAGCTGATTGTAATTATGAAAACACTGTGATATACTTAGTAAAGCCTTAGAAGACCTATGACAGTGTATATTATTAATAGACTTGTATGTTTGCCTTATCGTTTTCACTACTATTAATTCATATCAAATCAATGGGAATATAACAATTTCTCTCCAAACAAAAAAATATGTTAGCTTTTCTCAAGCAGATTCTTTTCCCAGAATTGCATGCAGTAAGATATTATTAATTACTTTTTCTTTATTATACAGTCCTCTGGAATGGTTACCTTAATTACGGCATCTTGATTTAATATATGTAAATGCATTTTGTAACAGAAACCTTCACTATTTATAGAATGACTTTCACTGTTTTCCGAGATGCTGCAGTCAGTTCTTATTAGCAAAGCACGAGCTAATCCTCCAAGCAGCTACCCACAGCTGTTCCCCGATTTAGCAACTCAAAAATGCTGGCACATCAGGGTCCTGCAAATGCTTACAAAATTTTGAACGGATTGGTTTGGGTCAGCATTACACCTTTGTAACTTTCAAGTGAATTGCCATTTTTATTGAAATGTGAATGATGCAGTCACAGCTTTCCTTTGACTTGGCAATGGAATTTTGGAGCTTGAATTGAATCAGAGTAAGAACTGTGTGTTACTGTGCTGAGAAAATTCAGTGTAATGTGTAAGTAAAACCAATGAATGAACCAAAAATTCTCAATCCAACTTTCCTCCATAGATAGTCACTAATAACAGGAAGAATGCCTCCAGATTAAATCAGAAATTTCATGCCAAAAGAATGTCTGAGCAGACATTTACAGTCCCAAAAATAAATTGTTTTGACTTTCTTAAGTAAATACTTTAACAAATGTGCTGCTTTTTCCTAAATAGGGATACTTTTAAAATTCTTCTTATAGTGAAGTTGCACTTTCTGTGGCTGATAGGCTCTACAAGGGGAAAATGTGTACTGTTTCACCATAGTGGGTGGTAAAAGCAGAAGGCTAGTCACAGAGTGTATTTTCATCCATTTATTCTTGCAAAGTAAGCACCAGTAACTTTGTGATTCCCTCCATAGGGTTGCTAATGTTTTAACCTGTCATTCTGGTGAAATTCTCCATCAGTATCTCTTTCCTCTGTTCCCTAAACCAGCAAGTCTTGGGTTTGTTGTTTTGTTGTTCATATCCCCATAAGGAAGTTTCAAGACTGTTGAAGTGTTCGCTGTCTTCTCTGTATCAGATCCTTAAAGAATTTACTAGCAGGTCAAACTTGCTACTTGATTAAATGCTTGGATATTTCAAAATAGATTCTGGCTACATTTATATGAGAAATAAAGATAACCATTGAAAATGGCATAGGTAATAATGTTACACTAAAGAGGAAAAAAATGTTTTCTTTTTAAAATGCAAAGGTAAGATCAGACAGATTTTCTCTGCAATACAGGGATAGATAATTAAAACTCTAGCAGGAAATAAGTGGAAAATTTCTGTGCTAATAAAGGGCCCAAAAGATATAAAGGGCTAAGAAAGAGTGCAAATGCTTTGGATCAGATTTGAAATTTGACTCGTTCATGAATGGGTCAAGAACCTAATCATCTCTGGTGTAAATGCTTTACTGTCATACTCCGAAATCCGAAATTTGTTACTTGATATGTGTTTCTGAAAAGGAAAATGACAAAGACACCAAACAGCCTACGGTGGACTGAGTATCTAGGAATTATGTATACTATGTATACTATATGCTGTCACTCTTATGCCTGTGTTGCAAAGATCTCTGTGTTGCAAAGTCTAGTAGTACTAAACCTAAATCTAAACATTACCCACAGGAAATCTACAATCATCTTAATAATTTTCTTGAATTATGCATATGAGACTATGATATCTGCTAGCTCAACATAGATTATTGCTTAGGGTCTAGTATTAATGTAACTGTATTATTAGGATGGATAAATTATACCCATCGGTACAATTACATGAATCCCAGTTTACTAGGTTCAGTCTCATCTTCAAATGCTTGTCTTAGAGTTTATGGAGACAGTACATTACAGTTGCGGTTATTCAAAGTCCGTACATATCCTTGAAGTCTATTTAATAATAGATCTGAACAATAAGTGTCAGTGTAAAGCATGGTCATTCATTATTCTTTCATGAACCTCTCTGATTTCTTTCCTACATAAGTATTTATTCTCATACAGCGCGAGACAAAAGCATCACATCCGCACACAGAGACATACATGGAATACACACAGGGAATGTATTTCATGAAGTATTTCTTCTGACTGCAAGAGCTTTGTGATGATATGAGGCACAACTTTAATTATGAGATTCCACCAAAGTGATTTCACCCCTCTCTATATATGCTCAATTCTTTCCTCCCTTGTCACTAATATGTTACCATTTCTTGCGAAGAAATAGCAGTGCTAAAAGTTCATCTGTCTAATTTATCTGAAATATCAAAAACACCACCCCACACTGCCTAAGCTTCACAAAATTGCTGTCTTGCTGTACTTGTTATTTCTTATTTGTCTGACGTTAAGGCTTGGAAGGGTCTCACAAAAATCAGAGACTGCCAGGTACAAGACTGTACCCAGTACTGTACAAGGCTCCTTCCCGCCTTTCTTTACCATTTAGTTGCCTTTTTAGTATGAATCCTCTTTTCACTAAGTCAGGGGCAGAGAACCGTAGTAGACACAGTAAATGAATGTGGAAATGCCTGAAGAGCCAAGCCATGGGATTCACAAACAGTGGGATATAAGAGGAGGAATGTTTGCTCCAGTAGGTGTTCATAATTAACGACCAACTGCAACCTTAGGCAGGGCCAATGGGAGATAGGCTTTTAAATTGTAGCCACTAATAGTTTATCCTCTACACAAGATCAACTAGTTGACTGTGTTAGTCCTTTTTGGTTTCTACTTGACATTTGGTATTTGATTTTGTGGCTTTTCACTGTTTTAAGTTTTCCTACTCTCTTATAGATTAAGAACAGTCTGGCATTAAACACGTCTGGCGGTTTTGTGTTGAAGTCATGTGAGTTTGACAGTGTTAAGAAAACCAAGCAAAGTAAAAAGCAAACAAAAAAAATCATTTCAGGGTGAAATTGGATTGGACTGCCTGCTGTTCTCCCTGTGCTAGCCTTTAGCTGTTGGTTGCTCTCGATGGCAATGGCTGATCAAGCTCTGAGATGAGGAACTTGCACATGAGACCACAGAGAATTGCTTTCATGGAAATTCAGTTTAATATCCTGTCAGTTTTGTTTATTATTTTAATGGAGTAGAATTTATTCTGTAGCTACAAATTTCACATTATATTTGCAATTTTAATATTATCTGAAAGTTGTGCTCCAAAAACTGGCCATTCAGGGAGTTAATGGGAGTTATTCCAGCTGCCCCTTGGCAGAACAAAAAGCTGCTGTTAAGCACCGATGCCCCCTACTTCCAACAACATCCTCAGCCTTGCTCTCCTTCCAGTCTAAAACCATCCTAAAAGTAAAGCAGGGCAATATATCTTCAAAACAGGTCAATTCTATAGGTCACATGGTGCTAATCTGAAAACAGATCAGCCACAAATGCAAATGGAGAGAGGTAGAGCCGTGCATTTAAAAATTTCTCAGTATGCCCTTTCATTTACCCTGATAGGACATAAGGTCATTATTCTAGGTTGCACTTGTATTTTAATAGAGTTGAAGCTACCCCATATCTTGGAGCTCTGCCTTATGCCAGAAATTTCATATTGTTTAAAAGGAGCTGTCTCAAAAGCTGTATCATTCAGCAGTTCTGCTGTTCTACAGGTGTGAAAGTGTGTTTGCACCAAGAATGTGTCAAAACTTAAGCAAAACTACACTGAGATAAGGATTCTCACTGCGATTGATGATCAGTAGTTTTGTCACAAGTGATGTGACACTTTTTATGTGCTTTGTGTTTTTTTTTCAGTGAGCAATCAGGAAATAGAGTTGGTACTATATAATTTATGTGATTGTTTACCCTGTGAGACAGCAGTGGCAGTGTATAATTTGCAAGCGGTCTGTAGATAGAAACGTCTTTGCACGAATTAGTGGGTGAACAAGTAGGACTTGTTCAAATCAGCTCATGAAGAATTAACAAAGAAAAACAAAGAGGCCAAATGAATCCATTAAATGCTCCATTGCAAGCAGTTCTCCCTACTCTAGTATTTATGATTTCAGTGCTATGTTGTTGATATTTCATCACATGAAAAGCCATAATATTTTTTTGTGAAATCTGTGGTCTTATTTCCAGGAAACTAATCTCCGCTGCTAGGCACATAGATGTCTGGAGTTACTTGGCTACATTTCTCTTGGCAGAAGAAGGCTCTGGTTTTTTGAGGGAGTAATAGGGAGAAGCAGGCAATGCTAGGAATGCAACTTAATTTGAATTCTGTCTCTTTTCCTATAGGATTGATAAAAATCATTAGTTAGGACATATTAATGCAACATGATTGCATTATAGCATCTTGTACTACTCTGACTTATTTATTAAGCTGTGTGAAATTAGGTAACTCAAAAATATTTCAGCCTGGTGGAAATGTTGCCATGTAGCCTGATGCTGCACAACTCGCCAGCACCCTTGTTCTGCTGTGACCTGGAGTGTTAGGGCATGGACATGACTGATGCAAGCATTTAGTGGCCACCTCAGTTTCTCTTTCCTCCTGCCTGGAGTGTTTCGCGGCTTTGTGACTCTCTCTCTGCTCTGGGAGGCTGACGGATGCCCAATTATCCATCCCATGCTCCCAGCCAGCAACTGGTGTTGGAGCTCAGTGGCCTCACTCACAGCCATTGGTTTCAGCCCTGTAGGAAGGAGGGAGGTATATGGTGAAGGTTGTGTGAGGACCTGTGGGCTTGCTGGGAGCAAGCGTGGGAAGAGAAGGGGTTTTGGATTCGGTCATCCTGAATGACTTGTGAAAAGCCATAAGTTACTGCAAAACTCACTGGCAGTAAGTAGTAGAGCCCTGGGGGAAAGGTGTGGGAGAGGCAGGGACAGTGGTGAGACTTTGATGGGCTTGTGAGCCCATCAGCTGCTCAAAAGGTCATGTTATTAAGTTGGTCAGGACAGACGACACAAACCTCCACTACCCTTCAAATTTTTCTTATAAGAACTCTGTGAAACTCTAAAACAACCCTGTGGTTTTTTACTGCATGTAAGAGCAACAGATATTTTCACAACATATCCCACAAGAACTTTCACCTCCCTTCTCAACGGGTATGCGAGGTCTTCCTTGTACGTTTGAGTTCACACCACTCCCTTCTAAGCCCAAGATGAGATGTGCTGCAGGAGGAAACACCCCAGCTCAGGTGTCCAGAACAGCTCAGTTCCACTGGCACTCAGAGACCCATGGAGGTGGCCAGAACCTATCGAAAAGGGCGATGGCCAGCCTGGGCCTCTCCTCAGTGGCCCCTGTGGACAATGCCTGGGCACTGGTCCCCTCCACAGCCCTGTGGGTGAGCTTCTCAGGTGGCCCAGAGGGAAGGAACCTCAGCAGATGGTGCTACAGCTTCTTTCCACCCTGACCCCCCCCAGCTCCAGCCCGTCCCCTCCCAGGAATGGCTCTTGGGATCTCTCCTTCTCTTCATGTCCACCTGTGGCATGAACCTGCTCTGCAGGGAGACAAAGGGCTATAGGCAGCGGCTCAGCCCTGAGCTGATGCTTTTCCTCCTCCTCTGCTCTCTCCACACAACCCAACTGTGCTTAACCTCTTCTAGCCAGAGACCTGCTAGTAATTTTTGGAGGCTAATACTGTTCTAGGAATTGTAGAGACATTAGTAATCTGTTCTGTGAAACTGATGCTACCTTTCTGCTCTGATTTCAACAGAAACCAAGTATGTCCCATTAAACTCAATGAAAACTGCAACCAGGTGCTTTGACAGAACATGTTAGAAATAGAGCTTATGTTTCCTCTCCAGCTTTCCTCAAATACACAGAAGGTTTATAGATAATATTTTCTGTTAGACTAAAGCATCTTTTTTAGAAACAAGTGGCTCTCTTGTGGCTCTTTATCAGTGTCATGTCAAGCTGAAATGTGCACAGAGCAGACCAGGAGTGCTTTCTAACCCACTTTGTATAGATTTAAATGTATATATTATGCAGGGCAATAGGGGATCAGACTCAGTGGAGGAACTTGAGAAATAATTGAAAGCAGGCCTTGTTCCTGGTGCTTTGTAAATTGTGGCAATAGCTCTTCATGTTTTATACTCTATTTGAGCTTTTAATATTATGCTGTGCCATTCTGTGGCCAGAACTGAAAATAAAAGCCTTTCAGATCTCTTGTAACTTAGCAGAAAGCTTTAAGAGGTAAATCACAGACAAAGAGGAATCATTAACTTTTTCAGATGTCACATTCAGCCAGGAGAATTTAATTCCTGCTTTTGATCTTTCAAACTGACCATGAACCTCACATTCATTTTAAGTTGTATATTATATAAAATTATGTGTTATAATATATAAGTAGAACAGCACTATAGACAAAATGAAGTGTGGAAAGTGTTTTGAAGGAGATACAAGAAAGTAAACATGAAGCATATGAAAAATCTAATCAATAAGGTAATGTTTTCAAAATAAAAACATTAGCTGCTAGAGAATCACAATAAATCACATCAGTTTTGTGGAGCAGTACTATAGGATTACATTGTATGGTGAGAAGCAGAACACATCAAACACAAATAATTCATTTTCTCTGTCTCAAACATTTTGTTGTAGGAACTAGTTTCCCCTACCAAGATGGAGAAAAGGAGGAAAGGAGCATGTGCAGGTGGGAAACTGGACATAACCTGCTGGAACTGGGTGTATTTAACCTACATAGGATCCATCCATGTGCACTCGGTTGACTGAATATTGTACAGGAGGCACAGTATTGAGATTATATTTTGTGCTTCAGTAGGAAGCAGTAAAGAGAAGTCGGCCTTTCTCCGATCCTCATGAGAGACAGAGTAAAAGAGAAAAAAAAGGTGACATACAGGGAACAGAGATGGAGAGGATTTACTGTTACATGCAATTAGCTCTCAGACCTTTTCCCTTCATCCCTAGCTACAGTTAAGATTGCTGGGCTACCTCTGCTCTGTGTCATGTTGGAGATCTCCACGGTTAAAGACAAGTGTTTGGTTCTTTTGGTGCTGTTGTAGCTGCTGGCCATATCAGACTTAGACTGATGGAGGAACTCTGATAATCTCATTGTTAAGGTTTTTTTGTACTCTTTCTCCCTGCCCCAAATCCAACAGGCTCTTTTTTAATCATTTTAGACACTTAAATATTTGCCCCATTCAATAAATATGTTCCCCATGTCAATGATCAAGTGCGACAGCAGCTGAAATCAGAGGCCTGACTGGAACAATTGCAATGCAGAATAATCAGAGCCATGTCCCAGACGTACAAAATGTCACCCCTGCCACTGCAAATGAGCCGCTATCACACCTTAAAACAGCTCTTTTGATATATTCTAATGCACAAATTACAGTTGTTGTCACATCTTTTTACTATTATCTTGTGGAAGATTGAAATGTTTTGCTCTCTGCTATCAAATTCGTAATAATTTACCTGCCTGAGACAAAAAAAAAAAAAAAAAGGGAAGAAAGAAATTGGGTAGAATGCTAGTTAAATAGTATTTTCCCCTCAATGATATTTAATACACTTTGCTACAGTAATGCATTTTGAAAGATTCAGTGTACATATTTCCAGGGCAAACTCTACGGCACAATTTTAATCTAAAGCCCTCATGGCACCAAGGAATAGTGAGCAACCTGGTGGAGGGTACAGACAATGCAGTTCCTTGTCATTTAGCTACACACAGATCAACAAGATAGCTGTGATATTTTCAGTGGGGTGGGTAAGCGCTGTGCTATGTGCAAAATGAGGTCTTAGCTGCAATCCTGCTCAGCCAACAGTAAAGGTGTCATGACAAAAATGGCCGCAAATCCTGGCTGGTGACAGCGGGGTAGTGTCACTTCCTGGAGGGCAGAGCAGCCAACCCGCAAAGTCACTATTATGTTTTTCTAGCAAAATGGTTTCTTGCAATGTTTTAAAACAAAACAAATACTAATCCCTTGGTTGTTTCAATCCTTCAGTCTGTTAAGTGAACACAAAAGAAAAAAAAAAGTCCTAACGTGGATCGGAAGATCAGTCAGCAGGAGGGCAACTTTTACGTGGCTCAGAAGGCAGGATCTTTCTGCCTACACCAGCTGTGAGCAGTCTGTCTGGGATTATTCAAACAAAAAGGCCTTGGAGGAGGCTATTTGGGCATCCCCTCTGTACATTTGGAGGAAAATGCTTCATAAATTACATGTTTGCTTGGACTCCTCCAGCAGCTGCAGGCCGTGCACGGTCTTGTAACGGTGTGCAGCGGGCTTCACATTCACAGGGGTTAAAGTCCTTGCAAGGGCAGGGAGTGGAAGGTAAACTACTGGAGTGCTGGGAACAGCACAAAATATCAGTCCATGAGGACTTTTTTCTAGGCAACTGTTCCTAGAGAATATCTGAATATAAATTGCACCGTCCAAAATTAATAGACTCCTCAACCACTTTAGTTTATTAACATTCTTGGCAATTCCCCAGAAGTTGAAGTAAGTTTGGTGGATTGCGTCGTACCTATTAACTAGAGAGAATACCTCCTAAGCATTTTTATTGTCCTTTTAATGTCTGAACCTGAGAATATTATGGCTCTAAAATGAATTATAATGATGTGCTAAACTGGAGTAATCTCAGTGATTTTATTAGGTGCTTGTGAATGAAATGGAGATTACTGGTGGTGTAGTTTTTTTAAATATACTCCCTGTGCCTCTGCAGAACATATGTGCAACTCCTCCAGAAATGAGGAGGCAAAGCATATGGTATAGCCTGGGATGTCATGGTGCATCTTTAACCTCTTAGTGATTACATGGACAAGTTACATGCAGAGTCTCCCAAAGCACTGAGAAAATTTTCTATGGTTTTATTGTATGTTGTTTCTCATATTAAAAAGATGTCAGTAACTCTAGTGATTAAGATATTGTTGCCAAAGAACAGTGGTCTCATTCTGCCATCTTTATTCCCTGTCCGAATATTCTTTTCTTGCACATCCACATACTCCTTCCTATGGTTTCCAAAAAAAAAGCCCTTTGCTTTGTGGTGAAGTTTGATACTTTGGTTAAGCTTATGTGATTTTACTTCTATATATTTTTCTCTGTAATTAACTGTCAGACAGTTAATTTGAGCAAGTTTTTTACATACAGAAATGTTAATATCTAAATGTGCGGAAGAACAATTTTCCTCTTTGAAATTCAGTTGAGTCTTTTCAGTTTTGTTTTCCACAGTGTACCAAGAGGCCATGTTTTTAGGAATATGTAATCCTATGGTTCTACAGACTCTAATATTTTTATTATTCATTCACTGAATTACAGGCTTTTTGGAGCAAGATGCATATTTTGAGCAGTTATTTACTGAGTTTGAGTCACAAGGCACATCTGTAAGGTGCTGGAACATAAAGTGGAGCAGATTCAGTAACAGATATTGAACTGGAAACGGAATGCGGAGAACCACCACTTCCTCTGCAGTGGCAAAGGAAGGGGCTTTGCTCCGTAGTTCTCCATGTAGTATGGTGCATTTGATGGCACCCTGAAAATGGACTAGCTCAGGTCCAGTGTTCATTGATTCTCTCTCATGTGGTAACGTGATAATGCTCAACCTCAAGGACATCTCTGGCAAAGAGATGCTTAGAATTTAGCGCAAATTCTTTTCTTAAAACTGAGTTCTCAAATGCAATGGTTAGTGCTGCTTTTTTTTTTCTTTCAGTCATTTGAATACTGCTTTCTGTTTTCTCAGTTTTGAAATCTGATGGTTACTGCACCAGTAAACGTACATTTTGCATTACAGGCCACTATAGTACAGGCTGACATAGGATAATTAACATAGCGTAAAGGATAATGTACAGATATTTTCAGTTACATTTGATTCTGTGAAAAGTTAGTTTTCATCCATTGCTTTTCACAGGTTCATTAACGCTATTCAATCACTTACAATCATACGTAAAATCAAAGTGGAAACCACAGAATCAATATCTTAAAAACCAAAGGCCTCTAGAAATCACTGAGCCTGGAAGATGTTAAAACAAGATAAAAGACACTGCTACATATTCATGAGGTTTTACAGAAATGAGTATCAGAGTGATGCGAAGTATATTTGAGTGTAAAATGCCCACGTTCGTTAATCTCTTTTCAACAATTCACAGGGCAGCACATCATCTTATCAGCTTTTTGGGAACACAGTTAAAGAGAGAATATGTTCTGTCTCTAAGGACGTCGTGGTTGCTCATTGATGGCTGCAAGACAGATGCTACTCAGGTAGGATTCATCAGACAATCATATTTAGAGCTCCATCAAGTCCATGATAGGGTTTGGGACATTTTTTCTTCTCTTTCTCTCTGAGGGATTTATGTTCTGGTTTATTTCTTGATGAAAAAAACCTACCACCCAAACTATCATCACTGTGAAGAGTTTAACATCGCCATAGACTTTTGGACTATATTGGAGGTTCCAGGACTGGAAGGTCGTCTGGGTTTAAAAAAACAAAAGGCAATTCCCAGCAATCTGCTGAAATTTATTAGAGTTCTTGTGATAACAAGACCATTGGCTGTTGCTCTGGGTGCCATGGAAACAGGCATTGCAGCAAACAGAGGAGGCTGCCTTCAATTCGTTCCTATTTCAGAAAAAGAAAAAAAAAGCAGAATAAAAATGGGCTTTTGTAGGATGACTTGTTTAAAGGACTTTGCGCCTGTCTTTGAGCAGTGCATGTGGTCATTGCCCCGACAGAGGGACTGAAAGATGTCAGAGGACTGATCCATGTCCACCAGAGGTGGAATGCTGGCAGTATTCTTTTGGAGGGTATTTTGAGCTTCTGGGCTCTTAGTTTATGAGAGTTACGTATCGAGTAGTTGGGGGTACTTTTCAATTAAGTGCTAATCTCAGGGAATGCTCTCATGGTTGAAGCATTGCACAGGAGTTCTGGAAATCTGACTTCAATGCCTATTTGGCAAAAAGCTATGCCAAGGCCGCTCAGCTCAGCTTTTCACCTACCCCAGCTCCCCCAGGCTGCTGGTGCCACAGCATGTCTGTGGTGCACAGGGCACATTGCTCTGGCAGCAACTATGGCCACTCCTCTGGGGTTGCTTATAGCATGTGCAAACAGGGACATTTAAATCTATGTCTAAGTTAGACTGTAAATACTGACAGACACCTTTGAAGTGCTTTCAGACTCTTGACAGGAAAATGTAATAGCTGTACAATGGTACCGTTATTGCTAATCATAAATAAATGGTCAAATATGAAATCAAACCTGATTAAAGTGAAGTTCAGCATCTCTTCATGCTTCTCTACTAGTGGCAGACATTTGTGCATTCTCTGCCCATCCACACTGCATGGACAAACGGAGCAACTTAATGCACCTTGTGGCATGTTTGGTCCTCTTTCCTAGCCTGTTTCACAACGCTGGCACACGCAAAATGGTACCTATTAGCAGCAGGGAATAGTGCAGACATTAGGAGTGGTTCATACCTCCTTCAACTTCGCTATTGAAATTTTCAGCTGTGGCGCACCTTGTAAAATGATATGGCTGTTTATGCAAGTACAGAACGAAAGGCAAGGGAAATTTCTCTATTTCTACCTTAGTACTTTTCCATGATGCAGTTTGAACTGCATTTTGGGCTTCCTGGATCTACATGTCTTGGGCCAAAACAGTCACTTCCTAATGATCTTCCATAGGAGATGAGAGGAGGCAGGAGACCATTTGAATAGGCACTGATTGGGAGCGCTCCTGCAGAACTGGTCATTTTAACAATGCCAAGATACAGCAACTCTGAGCACAGGATTGGTAGTGCATCAGAAGATCTGAATGGAAGTTGCTTGCACTATCATTATTATTATTATTATTTCTTAATTTTAAAATAGCTAAAATGCTCTGGGAAACTTCCAGAGAATGAAATCTTCTGAGTCCCAGTTGTTTGTGCTCTAGCTGATTTCTTTTCTGAGGTAGCCAGGCTTATCCAGGAGGCCTGGAAGATGCCTGTCACTCTAAATGGAAAGGGACAGGAAAACACTGACATCCTCGTGAACTCTTGCATTTGTTTCTGTGCTCAGATATTCCAAATTTTAGACTTTTTTATGTGTTTCAGTGCTAGCCTCCTCTGCCTATTGTTAGTCAAAGGATCATAACAAGTTATTTCTCACTCCAAAAATAATTGATGGGAATCAGTGTAAGGTTTAAATTATTTGAAGTATGGTAAACACATTGTGCAGCAACAGTGTTTGGAGAGCATTTATTAGAATTGTTGTCATAGAGATCCTATGATTGCAGCAATAAATGGGTAAGAATCCATGAAACAATTTGAGTGCTAAGCTTTATACCTTGAATATAACAGCTGGAGATTTCCATTTTAAGTTTCCTCAGCTATCTTAGCTAGGTAAAAGGCAGGGATTTCCTACGAAATAACACTATATAGGAGTAAGTTAGTTGCTTAAATTCTATTGTTTCCTCTAGGATACTTTAACAAAACTTCAGGAAAACCTTTCCCTTCACTAGTGTGTTTAAGCTTTCCATGAGAATACTGCAGAAGAATTCCCAGTTCTTAGTCCTCAAAAAGCTGAAAATGCTGTACTCATTTAATTCCTATACCACTTAGATTTTCAAGAAGGATCATGTTTCTTACTGTAGAGAGGTATTTCTTTTCAGTTTAGGTCATTTTTTACAGAAAAAAAAAAGGCCTTTCTTGTGCTGGGAGCTGTTTTATAAAAGAAAGATTACCTTTTCCCATCACTTTTCCAACTCTTGCAAAAGATGAATTAAATCTGAATCCATCGCAATTACTTGGGGACTGTATTTCATTTTAACTAATCACATTTCATTACAGTTTTGTAGATTAGGCATAGGGACTGACAGTAGGACTTCACTGACAGCTATACTTGAAATAAAATTGTCTTGAGAAAAAAAAAAAAATTAAAAAAAATTCTTCCTCTCCTGGCCTGTGTTGCTCTGAATGCAAAATCTTGACAAACCAGGAGGCAATGGATATAAACTGATTTTTTGTGGAATTCCAATTAAGGAATTGTTGGGTTTGGAGGGTTTTTTGGTGGGTCTGAGTTTTTTTCTGTGCTTGTTGGGTGGGGTTTTTTTATTTGTGCTTTGTTGGTTTTTTTCACATTGGGGATGATCAAACACTGGAACAAATTGCCCAGGGAGATCCTAGAGTCTTCACCCTTGGAGATATTCAAAACCCAACTACATGCAGTCCTGAGCAACCTGCTATAATTGACTGTGCTCTGTGTGCTGGACAAGATGATGCCTTCCTACCTCAGCTTTTTCATGTGTCTATGAACATACCATCAGGAAGAGCGAGGACTGTGAATGTCCAAATTGTATGTTTACCACTTGCATCCTGGCCAGATTAGCCAAAAATGGTGAAAAACAAGGGAATAAGCTGAGAAAATGTTCCCAGAGTTACCATACACTTTCTGCCCTGATAGAGTTCAATGTTGTTTAAATGTAACAGAAAATAATGTGTAGAACATGATAAATACGAGAGGTACCCATTTCAATTAGCTTACAGACCTAAAACCAAATACTGCTGTACATTCATTTCTTAAATGTGATTTGAAAGAATTGGATTGCGCTTCCTCAGAATTTACAACAACAGAAGTGCAAAAAACATAGATCATCTAAAAAGGGGATGTTTGGGACATTTATTTTTCAGATTTCATGCCTGACTATTATGTATCTATTCCATCTTCCTTTGTCGTCATTTAATGTTTGAGAACTTTTTAACCCTGGCTGCAGCTTTACTGATGTTTTCCCTCTAGCTCTTGTTCTCAAATGTTGCAGACATTTCTTCTCCTCGCTTTTTTATTACCCTGTTGAAGCCTCTCACTGCAGCCTGTGACAGAGAAATAGAAGTTATGCAACAGAGTTTGTTCTTCTATCTAAGAAAATTAATTCTGAGGAAGAAAAGAAGTTCTGCTAGAGGCAAAACATAGGTCCAGCCTATTGCAGTGGGCAGCTAAGTGTATTGGTGTGCATTTTAAGCAGAACTAAGCTGGAGGCTGCAGGCTGCAGCGCTAGGGGTGAAGCCTAGTGCCATGCTACGCTGCCAATTGTGGGTAAAATGTCTGCGAGGGACCCCTTGCAGAAACTGTTCTTCAGAATCTTCCTCAGAAATTTTTCTTGGAGGAAAACGAAGATAGCCTGGCCCGGGGCTCCCTTCCTGTGGCACTTTTACTGCAAGGCAGGAGGAGCATGCTGGAGGCATTCAGGCGCTCTCCTTTCATTAATAGCTGTCGCTCCTATTTTGTTCATTACCAGAATGATGAGCCCTGTTAAAGCATCCAGTGTAAATCCTTAAAGAAAATGTTCCTTGCACAAAAAAAGCTCCAGCAGAGGAGACCTCTTAAGGTTTATCATCGTCAGTTTAAATACAGCAGTAGCTCTCCCTCCCCAGTGTGCAGAGGCTGAGCAGAGCTCAAATTGCAGCAGGTGAGAGATGCATCATCCGCTTTGGAGTTGGTGTCAACAGTAACAACTCCATGCGTGGTTGTGCTGGGTATCACAGACTGTAAGAGAGGGGATACTGAAAATGCCTGAGGATTTTCTGTATACAGTGTGTAACTTGTTGGGGTGTGTGCATAGGCGCAAGGGGCAAAGATGTTAATAATTCTGCTCAGCTGCCCAGACCACTCTTTTCCTCATGATTTTCCGAACTTTGTTGTCTGGCATGTTGCTATAAACCCAGAGAGAGCAAAAATTCATGGTTAAGGGAAAAATTGAATTGTTATGTATGCTGGTGGGTTACCTGACCTAGAAAGACTTTAGTAACCAGCAGTGGTTTCTTTATTTTTAAAAGAAGAATGATCTCTTGTTTTGCTTAAGTTGCATACAGAAGAAAAAGGAAAAATAAAATAGAAAGAGAAGGCAGCACTTCTTTGCACTGATGATGTGTTTGATGAATGGCTCTCTGAGGATCTGATTGAACTCGGTGTTATAACCACTAAATGAAGATAAATCATTGGTAAAGGGTTTGTGGAGTACATGACCAAAATCAATTATGCTCACATGGAAATCTATTAATCTATTTTTCCTGTTCTGTCTACCCAGCCTCTCTTAATGTCTTTTTATCATTCCAAATACAGGGGTTTTTTTTAAGTAGTAGTACCGTTTCTGCTGATTTGCATCAAAATCAGACTCTCATATAGGAGAAGTCCTGTTGTCCTTTCCCTATGCTCTGCCCACTTACCTTAACTCAGTTTCATACCATATCTCCCAACAAAATCTGTAAATGACTACAGCAGTAAAATATGAATATTGACTCCTTTCTGCAGTGGTTTGATGGTGATTGTCATCTTTCTTTGTTGGTAACACAGCAGCCTGACAAAGATTCCTATATGAAAAAAAAAAAAAAAAAAAGGTAATGCAGATATATAAGGCTATATAGTTGAAAAAACTGCAATGAAAAAGTGATATTCAAGAAACTGTTTCTTTCTATTGAACTATTTTCAGGGAAATCCAATGGAGTTCAGAGCCAGGCTGTAGTACATATTCTCCTTACTCCCAGGGAAAGATAGTCCATTCAGGATAGTCCTAACCAAAGAAGATGAGGGAGTCAGAGCAAGCATATTGAAGGGGAGGGTAAATTACAGTTGAGAATTGACTCCACACCAAAAATGTTGTCAGTTTTTACATTATGATGTCATCTTATGTTTCTAAAACAGAAACATTTTCATAGTGAGCAGCTAACTTCATTTCCATCTAATATTTCATCATGTTACCAGTGTAAAAGTTTGTCCACTATGAATATTATAAGTTAATCAAGCAGGCAGGAAAAGCATTCTGAGAGAATGCAAATCCTAGCACAGATAAACATTAATTTTCATTGTGTCAATGAATGACTGGCATTAGAAAGACCAGCTAGTTCTGTCTCTAGAGTGAAATACTGGCAGTTAACATATAGAAATCATGCCAGTGGACTCCAGCAGGGAATGGAAGCTTACATTGGTTGAACTCAGTGATGTTAAGGGTGTTTTCTAACCTAAATGGTTCCATGATATAGGTGATACACTGAGATGCTGCATTTATGGAGCTGAAAACATTACCGTGATTTGTCACAGTGAACAACAGTACTAACACTTACTCTGATGACATAAAAAGCAGTCTTTCAGTCTGTCTTCAGATGATTTTTGTGGCTGTACTACTAAGTTCAAGGAGAGGTGTACTAAAGCCTCTGAATCTCACATGAATGTAACTGCTGGGAGAGTCCCCTGAAGGACAGGAGGCACTGAGACATCTTTGCGTTCAACTTCCCATATTTTGCTCCAGGGCTGGATTTCCATCACGTATCTGGAAGAACAGCTCTCCAGAGGATGAACTCTGCAGTCTTTAAAGACAGTGTCCATGTTAAGCAGCCCCTAAGGACAGAGAGAAATCGCCTTCATTTTAAAAGGTGATGTTTCACATCTCTGTCGGTGGGCTTTCACTCAAACATGCTCACAGGAATTCTGCTGGCTTATAACCTGTAGTTGCATTTGTAATCTGAGGGACCCTCAAACACCCCTCTGATCTGTTCAAGTGAACAGCATCCTCCTTCATAGATCCTTACCAATTATTTCAGCCCTAGGCTAGCGCGCAGAGTTCCTGTCAATAAAACTTGATGTACAAATGCAATACTTTGAGTCTTTAAGAACAGGGCATCAGTTTTGTGGCTGTGAATTTCATTGACTTTCTAAGCAGAATTGAACTTTTGTCCGTAATTCCTTCAAATCAAGTAGCCAGTATATAAATCCTTGGTTCTGCGGTAATGCCCATGCATACAAAATTAAACTGGATAAAATCTATAAGCCTGTGGGTGTTTTGGTTGAGTTTCCAGCTTTTATACTCAACCATTTTTCTGATATTAATAAATGTTTGGGGTTGTTGCAGCTGCAGTCAACTTCTATAACATATTGATTAGTAGTATATAAACAAAAATTGGCTTCTGTTAATAAGAAACAAAATAGTGATTAATAGGTTATTTAAGCTATACTGAGCATACAGCCAAATATTTCAAGAGTAAGTGAAACATCCCACATGGTCTATAATAATAATGGAAATCAGTGCAGAATTCACCAGCTCAGTCTTGATCCCCTAGCAGAAAGTGATCCTAGTGTTTTAGGGAAGCACTAACTTATTTTCATTGTTATTGTTGTTATTGTTGTTATTCAATGAATTTGCTGAGTGGATTTTTTAGCCTGTAAGCATCAGAGCAACGGAAGTCGTTTTCTCAGGTTGTACCATTGAGCATTTCTGATTCCAAATAAATGTAGTTTGACAGAGCAAGTATTGAAACTGCCCCCAGCTCTCTAATATGATTCAAGTCAAGTCTATGTTTTACATGACTTCATCATGACAGTGGAGAAGGAAATTTGTTTTAAATATAGGAAAATTACTGCAGAATACGTTTCATAAGGTAAACTTTGTTTTCTATGAGATATAAGGGGGCTTTTTGTTGTTTTGGTTTTGTTTTGTTTTTTATACGAGTTCACATGGAAAAGGGATGTTAGTGAGACAGGCTCTTTTCATGCCCTTTTCAATCAGGTAATACCACAAGTTTGTTTTGGTTAGATTTCCGTTTTTTTTTCTCTATTTGTAGATGTCATTCAGATGAAGAAACTGTTTACAGATGTAGGAACTGAAACCAACCATTAAATTTGCCCAGCTCCACTCATTTGGTTTTTACTGTTCTTAGCATAGAAAGAGGCAGAATCAATAGAAAGGAGTTAGAGCTCATGCAAAAGGAAGAGAAATAAAGGAATACCTTTTTTAGCTGAAACCTGGCTTCAGTGAAGCATTTACTTTCTTAGCACTGGTTAGGGCTAAAAAGACATAGTCATTATAAATCCTAGTCCAGGAAAACTACTTTTTAAGTCATTTGGCTTTTATGGCCTATTTTTCATTTTCCTTTTGTTCTGTGGTAATATATATATTCAAACGTTTGCACTTGAGTTTCTCCTGTTCACGATACCATCTCCATTTACAGGTAAGGCACAGAATGGACTTTTGCCCAAGACAGAATGAAAAAAAAAAACCAACCCAATGCAGAGTTCAGCAATGATGCTTGGCATTGCACTTCCAAAACCCTGTACCTTTTTTGCTTTCACTGAGCAATGTATTCATGTGGTTTCTCCCCTAAATCACTGCAAATCCAGCAGCTGCAATACTACACATGAGTAAGGGCAGAGAAAACTCATCTGAGATGTCTCAGTAAAAACAGCTTGATTTCTTCTGAGCCATACTAAAGACTGAAAAAAACTCCCATTAACTTAAGCAGAGTAGATCAAGGTCTAAGGTTTATGCTGTATTCAGGAACTGGTCAGTGAAGTATTTTCAAACTAAGGATGGGAAATATTACCTGTACACTGAATGAGCCTTCTGTATTCAATGGCGTGTGGACTTGGTACTTAGCGACATGGTTTAGTGGTGAGATTGCAATATGGAGTCAAAGGTTGGACTTGATGATCTTGAAGGTCTCTTCCAACCAAAGACATTCTGTGATTCTGTGGTTGAAGCCTGAAAGGGAAACAATGACACAAGGAGTGGGTTTCCAACAATAGAAACCACCAAAGCCTTTGGATTTTATTTTGTATGGTTTTCTACTAGAAATAACACAGAGAAGGCATAAACCTCCCCTGCCCCAAAAATCATGTTTATTGGGCACATGTGACTCTATGTGGATTCAAGAATAAGTGTAGGTATATTAACAGGTAGTCATCTCACTTGGCCACAGTTCTGCCCAGTCCATTTGGGATATGTGCATGAAGGATGCCATATAAAATCTTTGCAGTGCTTCACTGATCTTTTTCCTCATTTCTACTTAATCACTTCTGTTAACTTACGTGGTGACCATCCTCAGATGGGGACAACTGCTCCCTACCTGCCATTAGTCATTGCAAGAATATTTGAATGCCTGGTCAGCCTTGAGCATATGGCTAAGAGGACAGGGTGGTATTTGGGGCATTCTCATCTTTCTAGACTCACTCCTTTTTGCAAATATGTTCATCAGCCTGCATTTCAACTGCAAACAGGAGATTTTGTCTTGTATTTGCTGAAGTCAGTTAGTAAATCTTTTGTCTAGAGTGTGGTGAAAGACAAATAACACTGGAATATCTCTGTTGGGTCTAACAAGGTGCATCATTAAAGCTAATTTTAGTCCAGGCCAAACTGAATCAAAATGGAAATTGGGAATTAAGCAATCCTTCCATTCCTGTGCGCTAATACTGTGCTGTGCAACTCCTTTGACATTTGGTACAAGGACCATACTATAGAAAACATAGTGCATAGCAATCAGCCAGCATAACAGGACTTTCTCACATAGTCTGGATTAAACCCAACATATGGAGAATGGTACAAAGACTTTATAAAACTACTGTGTAAGAACAGGTGAACAAAAGCAAGGGGCTGATGTTTTTCCTGAATGTCATCAAGTCTTTCCAGCCAAATAACTAACCTCAGCTAGAGCGTAACCCAGTAGGAGCACTGCTGAGGCCTCTCTTGGGCAGCCCCACAGATGGGTGTCACCTGGCTGTGTTCCTGAGGTCATTACCACCTGCAGCTGGGAGGCCTTCTCACCTCCCACTTGCCCTTCCCTGGCTGCACTCACCCTCCAGCAGCTGAAGAGGATTTTTTTTCTGCTTTGCCTGCAGAAGGCTTGTGCTGTTGGTGCTCCCTTATGGCTGCAGGATGGCTTCTCTGTCAGGGCAACAGCCAGGTAGGAGCCTGTGGCCTGAGGCAGCCTTTATGTATGTGCCGGGGTTTGGAGAGAGAGAGCTCGAAAATGGTGTTTTCTCTTTGACTTAGACATGAGAAAAGTTACGCAGACTGCACATGTTTATGCTTCATGAGGTTGAATTTAACATGCTGTGCATATGCTGGGGGTTATACCTATGCTATTCAGGCTTGTAATTGTTTGATCTGTTAAAATACTTAAATCTCTCTAGAGCAGATACAAAAGACTGCTTTCAGCTGAGCTCAGGGGTGGTGTTTTAAACCTGAGTCAGTATGTTTCAATAAACAACTTGTGTGGGAAAACTTGCTTTCTCTCAGAGTAACCCTGAGAAGCGTGGCTCTTTAACGTACACTGGGGAGGGGGGCTTATTTGTTTGTTGGGTTTTCTTCCATCAAATGTTGATAATGGAGGACTGAGGGAGAGATGTGTTTGCAATGCGAATTAGCTGTAGTTTGAGAGAAAAGTCTTTCTTGACTATTGAATGAGTGTGGAAGCACTATGGCTCAAAACCCCATTGTCAGTTATTCTTAATGTTCTTGAGTTCCATCTGAAGTTTCTTTTCCTGCATAGTAACCATAAACAGAATTTAAACTGACTTAACTATCAAAACAAAATATGAACAGTCTGCATCTATCTATTCCTTGTATACTCTACTTTGCAAAAGTACCAGGCAGTGGAAGTAGCAGTCTGATGAGCTGAGCTAGGTATGATGGTGGATGGCTCGTTAGAGGAGGCTTTTGAATTGTGTTAATGGCATTCTAGGCAAACTTTTTTAGAATTTTCCTAAAAGATTTATTGTATGTTGTTTGCAAATAAATAGTGAGTAAATACATGCAAGTGCTTATTAGTATTTTCCTTCTCTGTATGTTGCTTATGAAATGGACCATTACTGGTTTCTGTTTGCTTTCATTTTTAATATGAAAATTATTTAATGAGTCTGAAAATTAACAGTAGCTTTAGCAAAGCTGTTTTAATGAACAGAATATGTATTTAATGGCTTGTCAGGATCCAAGTCAGAATAGCTGACCAAAAGCTTTGATACAGAAGCAGTGCTAACGTGGATTTGTATTAAAAGCTTATCTTAAGACGCCTGTCAAAAATATGTTATAAAAGAGAATTGGTAGGTGCATTGTTAGATAACATTTGAGTTTTAAACTTTAGTATATAACTTATGAAATGGGGGTATTAACAATAAACTGAAGTTTCTTATAACACAGATATCATAATAAGAATACTTCTCATTAGTACTTGAACTTCCTTCTTCTATGCAATGCAAATCACAAATCTAAGACACTTCTGTTTTAAAAAATAAACTACAAAAATAAAGGTTAGACTTAAAATATACTCCTAACACTTTGAGCTAGTTCAAGATTTGTGGTTCTGTTGTTTCCTATTCTTTCCTTTCTGTTGTGAATTATTGTAGAGCTTCCTTTTTGTCATTGTTCATAACATAAATATCTACCACCTTTTTTTCTCCCCCAAATGAAAAGCCAAAAGCCAAGCTGATACGTAATTACAAATATGCCTTGCAGTAGTCCATTAAGACTGTATTTCATAAAGAAAAAAAAATCTAAAAATCTCAAAGCTATCACAGCTAATGATGTTTGACACCTGCTGATTGAAACTACGACTAACAGAATAATAGCTGTTATGTACTTATTTATGTTGTCATCTCACGTAATCAAATGTAAGATACGCATTTAACTTTGGCCAGAGCAATTCAGTTTCTTGGTGATCAACTGTGTATGTTGAAGTCCTGTGATATTTTGGGGAAAAAAATTTGTAACAGCAGTCTTTAAGATTAATTGCCCCGTATCTAGCCATTGATTCCACCTTTTCTGCCTGGCACCCAGATTGAAGAGAAACAGAATAGAAGGAAAATAAATTAATGTGTGTGTGTATATATTAGCAAAATAAGTACAAACTACTACTATTTTTCACTTTCTTACATAAGAATCAATGTTGAGTTCCTGTAAAACAGGAGAAGCTCCCTGCTTTCCCTCATATGCTCAAGGACTTCTCTCCAGCCTCTCTCAAACAATATTCTGCTAATACCTTGTAGTTATCGTTGAGCCTTGCTTAAACCAGAAACAGAGAGACAAAGCTGAGACCATGGGCAAATGGTGACTGAGCAATACCCTGGAGGGAGGCAAGGTGTGTGGGGGGGACACTTATGTAGATATTTGCAGCACTTTGAAACGCTGCCACAAGGTGCGGGGTCAGGAACTGAAACATCTTCAACATTTAGTGATCCTGGAAATCCCTCTGATGCCATGTCAGACATCAGGGCTCCAATTCTACTTAAAACTTACTTTAGTGATGAATGTTCTGCCTTCCTTTTGCTGCATTACATTCTAAGTGCCTTTTTGCTTTGGTTGTGTTTCTTTGTTTATTTCTCTGGTAGAATTGGGCTTTCAAGTGTCTACCAAGGCACAGAAGAATGCATCTAGATGCTGACAGCTGTGGCATGAATCATAAGAGTTTTGTTATCTCATTATCAGGGCACCAAATGTTTTGGCTTCTGCCCTAAGATTTTTAATCCTTGTTCACACTTTGTTTTGGATGCCAGTAATTTGCCAGCATATTAATATAACCAAGTCCCTCTATGAAGGCCTGATGAAGGCTGCAGTACGTACTCGGTATGCACTAACAGCTCTACTTCTAGCAGCAGCCAGCCCAGGTCACCAGGAGATACTTGTTTTAAGGAACCTGCCTGTGGTGATGTCTGTGGTACAGATAGAAGGGCAAATTAATGCGGTGGTTTTTCTTTGCTCTTACAGAACTGCTCATAAAAATAGTTTCATCTTTGTCTTGATGACTTCTTATGACAGTGAAACAGGATTAACTCACAAGATCCTACCACTGCACAAGCACCACTTAAGGATAAAAGAACATTGTAAAGAATAGTGGAAATACCTGAAAAGGGTTTTTTTCTGGAGAATAATTTCAAAGGCTGAATTTATTCTGTTTGGCAAGAGACAAGAAACAGTCAAAGTGGACAAAACAATGAAGGTCAGAGGAGAGCGTTTTGCTATATCAGCATCCTTTGATGCTTTAATGAGCATTTTTTGATTGTTCATCCAATTATACAGTATCTTAAAGTGATTTTACTTGCAAATATAATGCCTATTCCCAAGCCAAATGTGCCAGAGGACTGCAGTTCTTCATTGCCACAGTATTTCATTACTCTTACTAAAGTCACTGTAATAGTGACCTTTACTTTTACAATAAATCCCAGGCATCAATTATATACTTAGAAATTATTTAGAATATGAAAATGATACTGTAGATGTACTTTTTTCCCCTGAAAAAGAACTTTGTATGCAGGTATGAGCAGTGACTTTCAGGGACTGAGTTAACGAAGTACTTGAATCTGTACTGGATCAGAATCTGGTCTGGTGTTGCTTACGCAAGAGATTTAAGGCATACAAAGGGCTTACTTTTCTTCAGGACCCCTGACATTGCTGGTAGTCAAGCCCAGCATTTCCCAAAGGGGAGCTTGGTTCTCAACTTGCCTAAATTTCCACTACTACCCTCTCACCCCAGGCTTGAGGACTTAACTCACTTCACCCAAAGTAAAATACTGTTCTGCAGGAGCTTGGTTCAGCCTTAGATTTGAAGATCCACCTCAGCAATTAAAGAGCAATTGGTTCTTGACCTTAAGGATGTATCTCAGATAAAATACGCTTCTATCTGGTGTTGATGGTGCTCTGGTTTAACTAGATCTAGAAGCTGAAGTTTAGCCATCCCTAGGCTCTCTTTCACAAATTAACTCTGGCATATTGCCCTCATTGGCATTTTTTTTCTTTCTTTTTTTGAAATCGACACCAATTACTTTGGTTAACATTCTTTCCCAGTTTAGAAAAATCTTAACTAGCCTGATTATCTAGTTGTGTTACTTGTGGGCAGTCTCCTGTGCACACAGCCAGTAAGGAGGTTGTACTGAAGCTCTTTACCTGCCACTCAAAGCAAGTCAGTGATTGAGAGCCAGGATCCTTGAAATCAGCCTTTCTGCTCCCTGGAAGTGCAGGTTCCTTGTTATATGCCAAGATGCAGGAGGCCGGGCCCCCTCAGCATTAATCACAACAGTGAGTCAAGACATGGACTTGCAAGTGTAGCTAGTGATCTACATAATCTTTCTTTTTGAAATCATTACTGCTATGTTGGCTTTCTTTGATGGGAAGGCCAATATTTCTGCTTTCCCTCAGAAATTATTATCAGATAGAAGGAATAAATCGCAAGAGAAATTTTTGCATCAAAACTGCTGAAGCCAGCTGTTGTGTGGAATTCAGAGAACATCTACTTCTCTGGCATGGCAGGGAAAGCTGTTTGATCAAAATTTGATGGCAGCTTGGAAAGACAATTACAGAATCATTAACTCAGATTTTCAGCTGTTTGACTGATTTATTTCCTAGTAGGCAGTTAGTGGATTAATGAAGCACCAAGCAGCCTGTAAATCCCTGACCTTGTGGAACTTATCCCTGATTCACATAACCATAAATAGAGAACATAGAGAAACGTAGCGAAACTACGCTTTGATTAGCAGTTTTCACACCTGAATCATCTTTGCCCAGTCTTAGAGTTTATTTCTTGACTTTGTTTCCCTGTTTGAATCTGATAGTTTGAGTAGCTAAGTTTAGATTTAAATACTTCATATTCTGTAAAACTATTTGGGTTTGCTTGCTTTGTTGCCAAATTATTGAATATAGGTTTGTATCAGCTGCTTTGCAATAATACTAATATTTCCTCTTAGATCCATAATGATACTATGGGACCTTGTAAGGTTTATTTTCTCAAAGCTTTCAGTTAGATCAGAAGAGTTCTGTGCAGAGCATCACTGGCCAGGCTTCGCCACTACAGAGAGCTTCTTCAGTCTCTCCAGCAATGCAGAAGGGCTGCCAAGTCACTTTAATCATGCTCCTGAGCATTTCTAAAGAGCGGTCTATAAGGTCTATTCCATCCTCTTCTCTGGAGAGGAAAGTGTTCCCAGCTCTGGCTGAGCTGAAATGTTGGTGTCTTATAGCTCTGGCAGGCTGAACAGGGCCTTGCAATATCAGAGGGAGGAGGAATAGGCCTTTTTGGATGGAAGCCTTTCTCCCCAAAATGATCATACACCCACTGGAAAATGTGAAGACAAGTATGCTGTGTGTGACATCACCCTTTTCCTCTTGTGTCACAGGGATAGTGGATTGACTTAGCCTTTATTTTTCCCATGTATGGCAATTCTTTTCAGGTGAGAGAATTTTAGGATCCTCAAGGTATTAGTTCCTAGACTGCAGTCTGCTATTAGCAGTAGCTGCAGTATCTCTTATACAAGGAGCAAGAATTGTTTATGTGGTGTGAGTTACCTTTATAAATAAAAGAATTCTGCCAAATTGAGTTTATCCTTGGGATTTAATAGCTGTCCCCAAAACAAAGTACATGTCTAGAGTCTTACATAGAATTGTGCCATTGTTAATAACAGTCATCTTAGGCTTTCTAAAGATCTTCTTGTAACACTGCAGAGCAAAACTGATACTGGAGGTCCTTTGTACGGATTGCTTTCTTTCACTGTGCTCCGAGGCTGCAGCCACAGTTTTTAAGCTTGCACCCTACTGACATTTTTCCAATTACATGTGGTACAAATACCCTCTCCTACCACATCTGGATGCCTTTATAAAAACAACCTGTCACATTCTTGAGATCTCCAATCTAAAGGAGTTAAATATTTCAGAATGAGGACGAAGAACATTTTCTTGAGTAAACTGTATCCATTGTTCTTTGGTGTGAATTGTATTCCTGCATATCAGTGTGCTTGCATGCTGCTTATGATGATTTTTGTCCCCTTTCCCTTCAAGTAAAGCAGCTACAATCTGAAATCTTGAAATATCCTCCCTGTCATTTTTAGCTAATAGCACACTTGGACGTATAGGTAATTTCTTGGGCCTAAAATCCGTTATTGGGGTGAGTCATATTAACCTGAGGATTGTGTTCAAAGTAGAAGTGTGTATAAAATAGCGCGTTTAGAGATAAAGCAATTGGTACATGGCTTCAAGTAATTCACTTTAAAATGATACATGAGTGTTTTTGTGGATTCTGTTGAGTGGTTTGTGTCATATTTGGAGAACTATACTCTCAGAAGAGCTGCACCATGTGGTTTACGTAGAATCAATTTATATCCACTTTTATAGTGGAAAATGCCAGAAACGAGTGACCTCTTTCCTCCAGCTGATATTAAAAATATTCTTTGATATGATGGGGGTTACAAAAATACTGCATTTTTTATAAAAGCTTGAAAGTAGGTGTGATGTTCTGCTGCTGTGGCTGAGAAAATATATAATTTAGCATAAGAAACTATGCCCGGAACCATTTAGAGGGTTGGTTGGCTTGAATGCATTTGAATCCTTTATCACGACAGTTTGTCCTGCTATTGGGAGCAAAAGCCACGTTAAAGACTTACTTCATCAGCCACTTTTGCATGGTAATGAATCCCCTTAAAGCTTAGGGCCATAGGATTTGCCTTTCCCTCTTTCATTGAATGAGACCTCTCACTCTGGCAGAAGCTGCAATTACAGAGTTTTGCTTGAAGGGACTCTCCAAGACAGTACACTTGTCTTGTGGAGTGGGAAGAAAGCCACTTTGGAAAGAAAAATGCAGCCACTCTTTCATTCTAAAGTTGCTCAGATGAGAGTTTTTCAACCACTTTAAAGCAAATGCAGGAGAAGATATTTTAAGTAATGTGAATTATGTATATATCATGCAGTATCATCCGTGCCAACTTTTCTCCTAAACCCATACTTCTCTTAGCTCATATTCTCATATGGTACATCCAGCATACGAAAGTTCATATCCAAATAAACCAGGTTCATCTCCCTTCGGAACAAAGCCTTCCCCTCAGCCATTTTCCTGAGGAGGGTTACACAACACACTATGGCAGAATGTGGTCCAAAAAGATAAGCATTCTCTCTGCATCTCCAGTCAGAACACCATGTGAAGAACACCAAGACATTTAATCATTTGTCAAGTTTGTCTGATAGGCTGTCGTGTTTAAATATTAAATCAAAATGGGTTTTATTTTTTGTGAGATTTTGATGGTTTCCCCTCCAACACTAACAAGTCTCAGGCTTTGTAAGGCAAGGGATACGTGACAACTCTGTGTAGCACTAACGCCAGCAAGAGCGGCCCTCAGGAATGTGGAAGGAAAAGATCTTTGGCATTGGATTACAGCAGCACCATCACAGTGATCTGTATTGCTCAGTATCTGCTTTAATATTTCCTCTGAATACACTAGATATTATCACTGAAAAGCAAAATGAGCACAAGCACCATCCCACCTGATAACAGCACTACGCTGTACCCCCAAGCACCAGCCTGAGCATGCAAGCTGTTATCTTTCCCTTCCAAGGTATTTTTGTGGTTTGTGGTGTGTCTTTCTTGGGTTTTGGGGGGCTTTTTGGGGTTGATGGTTGGACACAGTGATCTTAGAGGTCTTTTCCAACAATGACAATTCTGTGATTAACACCAACTGCAATGAGCATCAAATCACTCAGCACCTGGTCAGAGGCAAGCCCCCTTTCCCCATGTACCACCGAAAGCCAATAAAGGAACAATGCTGCTTGCATTTTATTTCTTTTTAATAACACGGAAAGGACACAGTTCTAGTGCATTTTTGTCTTAAGAGTGGAGACTACTTGTTGAGCTCACCTTGTGATGTGATTTGCAGGCTGATTCACTTGCTTCCATTTCCACATAAAAGATGTGAATGAACTACATGGTATGATTAAGGCCTGGAGCATGGATGTGCAGGCTACGGAGGCCTTCAGGGTTATTGGAGCTGAGCCGTAGGACTCAGAGGGTGTTCTACTGTGTCAGCACCCGAGATGTTTATCATCAGCTGGCATCATTTAATTTAGCTACATTAACTTCACCAGAACTCTACAGATGTCTGCAAACTGATACCTGGCCTTAGATGTTACACAAAAATATCTGGCTTCTGATCAAGATATACTGCTGAAGTATCTATATTTTATTTGTTGTTTTTTTTTCTTTACAGAATCTCTACCTTTCTGTGGTGCACAGGAGCTTTGTTTATTTTTTATTTTTAAATAGAACTATCATGATGTTACTTATATAGAAAGTAATTGATTAAAGAATGCTTTTTGAAAGAATCACTGTTTTTCCTCTAAAGAGGAAGCAGACCAAGGAACATGGAAATATTCCTCATAAAAATCATTTAGCTGAAGTTAACGAACGTGTATGTGGGAAGAGGGATGAGAATCAGTCAGCCACATATGGTAAATGATACAGAAAGGCATCAGGCCAAGAAAGTGCAACAACTTTCAACTCAGCTGGACAAACTCAAGCCATAATTTAGCCCCCAAATCTTATCAGATATTGGTAGAGACAAAACTTGAATCAAACACTTCTTCTATATAATCTGTGTTTGAGTGGAGTAAGGTTTGCAGTCAAAAATGTAGTTGAGGTGGGTTGCAGGGTTCAACTTTTCTGTAGAAACCTTGTCAATGCAAACCCAGTATTCAAGCTGGAAACCTAAATCTTCTGAAGGTTGGTTGATTTTTCTTTAGCTAGAAATATCTTCTAATGTTCCTTAAATCATAGAAAACTTTAATACAATTTTCAATGTAGTGGAGGAGATTGTGATTAACTCTAGCAGAGACCTGCTTGCCCCTAACTCAAAAGCATTTGACTTTTGGTTTTGTTTTTCAAAGAGTTGCTCTACGATGAAATGCCAAGATTGAGTTGGTTTTGGTTTAGTTTTGGAGTTTTTTGTGGGTTGGGGTTTTTTTTTTTTATTTTTATGATTAGTTTGCTTTTTGTTGTAGTGGTAAAAATTACTTTAATATGCTTTGTGAATTGCTTTTGAATTCCTGCTGTTCACATTTTGTCCACATAGTACTAGATTTGAATGAGTATGTGTTCCTTGATAAAAACAGTAAGGGAAAGTTTTTTACTCCTGGCTGCAAGTACTTCCATTCAGAAGTGCTTTTTAATTGTGAGGAGCTTCCATTTAGTGGAAGATAGCTGGTATTAATTTCTATGTGGAACAGCTAATTGTGTTTAATCTTCAACCTTGCCTACCAACTGTGAGAACCATTAGGGAGAAACACGAACTCTGGCTGGAGCAGATGAGCTGTTCCTGGCAACCATTAGAAAAGTTAACATAAAATAAGCCCAGAAGTTGGGGGACGGGGGGGCGCAACAACAATGCCATCTCCACAGGCTCTCCCTCAAAAGTGTAGAGCAAACTTCTGTTTATGGTACAAGAACAACAATGCAGGGAGTAATCAAACATTATGAAGCCATGGCTGACTTTCATCCTACTTGTGGAAGAGCAGGACTTACAGTAATTTTACCTAGTTCTGCTTGCCTTAGGCTGGAGGAGTAGAGTGGCTACTTGTTCCCATGGAGATGCTTTTTTAGCAGGAGAACTTGGCCTCGCATGCCTCTGAAACAGCAAAGGGGCTGGTTTCCTTCACTGCTCTTGGAAGGACATAGTGGGTAAAGGGGTAGCTTTCATCCTAACTCTTCAGAAGATCTGGGGTGTTAAAAAGTGGCTAGCAGATTGGGATCTTACAGTTTAACTCACAGAAGTCATAGGCACCCCTTCACGTTTGGAACTGCAAAAAATCTAAGCATGAATCTTTGTAAAAATCCTGTGGCTTAATAAAACAAGGGAAATGCAGCAGGTGGGAAAAGTCTTGCTTGTAAGTGTGTAATGAAAGCTGGTTTTGAGGTTAGGATTTGTGGGAACACACACTCTTAAACTCCAGTCCTTTGCAGAAGAGAGGGAGACAGCAACGTAAAGGATGGGTAGATTATAGCAGCTTTCATTACAGGTATTACTGTTCTTAAGGTTCTCTTCTTTTCTTGCATCTTAAGAAACTCACAGGTCAATCTTGCATTGTTAAAATGCATTGAAATGGAAGGAATAAGATTTTCCTTGTCTTCAGTATGAAATACCCATGGCTGTGATCTTTTTACAGTAAATTATTTCTAATAAAAGACTATTCTGGATGTGAGATTACAATATTGATGAAACCAGAGTCTGCTTTCGTGGGTATGAATGGAAGTCTTTCTGTTGGCGTAAGTGAGAGTAAGATCAGGCTGATGAAGATAATTTAGCCTTATATTTGTAAAATAAATTTTAAAAAAATAATCAAAATCAAAGCAAAAATTTGGATAGATTTTTCAAGGGAATGGCATTCTGAGAATCCAGCGATCCTCCATGCTAAGCTTGAAGATCTCTCACCAACATAGGTAGAAGAGAAGTAAGGGAAAAAATTCAAGTTTATCTTGAGAGAGAAGCTGAGGCAGGAGTTGGAAGCAGCTTATAGTCATTGAGCTCTTTTATTTGTGACAGCTCCTTCTCTCCTCCCTAAATATTTCTAATTGAACTTGAGGCAGAAACTCCATGTGAGAGTTTTCAGCCCAAATGGCTTAAATGAGAAGAATAGCAAACGTAGACAAATCTGATGCAGCACTTTATCATGCCCGACAACATCAATAACTGGCAGAGATATCTAGGCAGAGTTCTGCCTAAATATAGCAGCTCTTTAGTGCATGATATTCAGTTTTTCTATGTCAGGATAAAACCAAACAAAAACAGCCCCCAAAGAAATCAGTTCAATTTCTGAACATTTATTTCCCATCTTGTACTAATTTACATGGCCATGTTTGTGCTCCCTTAAACTAAAGTTCAATTTCAACCATCCTTCAGCTCCCCAGTAACTTTTAAAATCCTTAGGTAGCATCTTTTTAAGGAAATTAGAGCAAGAATGAGTACTTTACAATGCTTCAGACTCCATCCAGTGTCATCTTTCCACACTTTCAAATCTTTCATTCTTTTTAAAAGCAATTGCCAACAGACAACCTACATCAGAGACCCAGTCTTCATCTTTAATTATTAAAGGAGAGAGACTGCTATCAGCAGGAGCCAAAACAAAAACCTAGCAAATCACAGAGCAATTGAGAGGTCCAGTATCTACTGTGATTTGTTCACAGTAAACAAACTACTCTTGCAATAATATATAATTTCAAATTTTCAGATGCAAGAAGAATTTATTCTTGGTAGCTCCCTGGCCTTCTCCTTGCTAAACTTCTTACCTTCTTTGCAAACTATTCCATCCTGAGTCTCTGATCCCAATGAGGTCACAAATTTGCAGCTGTGATTTATAGAGCTGCGTCAGTTCCAGAGCTGCTTGCTCATAGCCTCTGTGGGGACTAGAGACTCCTGAAAAAGGAAGGGATTTTTAGACAAATCATGGCAGAGTTTGTATTTGGAAAACAGGCCAAAAGTTTGTGATAAACACCTCTACATATAAATGAACAGAAAGTTCTAATCTGAAGGGGGTGGAGTGTCCAAAGTTTGTGATACAAACCACTATTTGCTGCAGGGTTAATTGTGTCAAGATGATATCTGCATTAGTTAGCTAATTATTTAATTCATCCACACTTCAAATGTCTGATTTTTATGTTAATTGGGCATATTTCTGGCGAGGAAAAAATTAACATCTGACAGTGACATTTAGTGTCATTTGAATCTGGCTAACACTGAAGTAATAATTTCCGTTCTTTTACTAAGACAGGCTGAAAGCAGAAGCATTCAGACTCTTTCCAGTTTGGTAGTGATTTACCCCTCTTCATCCACATCTCAACTACATGGTAGAGGCAGACAGAACTCGCTCTGCTCTGTCTGGCAGTACTGTGCCACCATTATCTTTTTATTCTCTTCTAATGATGAACGTAGAAGGGTACGCTCTTTCTCCATTTTGTGCTCTCTTGTCAGCAGGAAGGTAAGGATTTAAAAAAAAAGGCAGCAAGCTGTGCAACTTGCAAAAACTCATGACTTACTGTGTTTTGTAAAACCCAGACATCACGTTATTTTAAAGCAATTACTCAGCATTTGCTAAAATGTTAAACTAGGTGGAGATCTCAGGAAATAGAGCTCCCTCATTTTAATAATTAAATGGCAACAGACAAAACAAATATTGCTTTTGCTGCCACTTTCATAAGAAGCAAGTAGCTCAAGGTGGCACGTAGGTTTTTCTGTTTGCAGGACACGAGCTGCAAAGAAAGATTAGTTGATCCGAAAGCCTGAGACACACAAATGATGGATGATGTTCATCTCTGATGCTTTGGTTCAGCAAAACACTTACACACGTGACTAACCTTAAACACCTTGCACAAAATCATTATTCTGCAGAAGTCAATAATAATTGAGCTCTGGTTCCTTCAGCACAGACAGTCTATCATCCATTGCATGCACCAGTGTCCCTCACCAAACAGCAGCCTAAATGTATCACATTGGAAGATATGTATTTTTTGTTGTAAATTGGTGCGTACATGGAGAGATGTATCTACACATTGAGCTGTTGGATGGGAAGAGAATTTTTGTAGTTTGTGATATCCTAGAAAGTTATGAATATTCATTAAGCACACAGTAGGTAGAAACCTTTGGTGCTGTAAATGAGCTTTTATACCATTGATTTTGATGACTCTATGCCAGTTTGCTAAAGAACAAGATAATCTTTCAAGTTTTCCCTGACGCTGTTGCTTGTTGTTCCCAAAAGCTGCCCGGAGCAGTCAATGGGAACAGTAGAGGCTGAGTTTTGCCTTTGGTACAGACAGTGGCCCATGAGCTGCTGACAGCTCAACCGCCAGCCCCAGGGCTAAGTAGGAGGATGATGGTGTTGGCCAAGAACCAAGCATGGCCTTGGGAGATCTGTCGTCCACTTTTTTTCTGTATCAACCAGTGCTGCTGACTTGGCTGTTGGTATCTTAGTCACAATACCAAGTTGAGCATCTAGATTTCTTGTCTTGGAAAAGTTGATTTTGGTGACAATAAGACTCGTAAATGTCTCTGAAATTCAGAAGCGTGAAGCATGTCCCAGGTATGCAGAGTGATGCAAATACCAGCATTCTTTCATAAACCAAAAGAAAGCACTCGAGAAAGAGGACTTATGAAGTCTTAACTCTGTCCTCGGTAGAAGCACTTACCTACAGCTTGACTTAGATGTCTTGAGAGAATTACAGCCTAGAGCTATTGCTTCTTAATACCTCATTTGTCTTTCTAGTTATGGGCAATTGGATTACTTTCTCTTAAAGCAGGCAATGGCATTATCTACTTTTATATGAGGACGTAAAGGATGCACTGAGAAAGTGTGAGACTGGAAGCTATATTTTTTTTTTTTATCTCCAGAAGTATGACTTGCAGGCACCGTAACAACTCACCTCTTGCCACCATGCTGCAAGAAGTACAAGAATAAAGAGGACAAATAAGAGAGCTGGACTAAGAATACAGGAATACCCCTCTAGATTCCAATGACAAAAGGACTTGCCAAGAAGGAAGCAGTCCTAGGTTCTGTGCTCCCAACAACCAACATTGGTCTAAATGTATTTAGGAAAACCTGTATTAAAACTGGAATGACGGGAGTGGAGGTGAAGTTATGTTGATGTTAGCAATTCTGGAAAATCCACCCTAAAAGGGACATTTGCATTACATACAAAACATGCATAGTTTGAGACAGTGATTTAGACAACTAAGAAGCTTCACTTTTGAGTTAGCATTTACTGATGAGTTATTGACTGTATCTATATCTTGCTGAACAGAGCTCCAGCTAGAATAATTTGTTTGCTATTGACAAGTGCTGAGGTTGAAGTAAATTAATTTAGTCTAGCTCATTGATTTTTTCACCACTTATGAAGAGGTAACATTCTCTAGATACTGCAGTCACAGGACTTCTCTCAAAGGATAATATTCTACTCTCTCTGAAGGTAACTCAAGAAAGATACATGTATTTGATGAATTTTTCCAAAGAGAAGCCTATTCTGACACTGCACGGTGACTTTTTTCCAAAGGTTTAAACCTTTTTGAAAATCAGGGAGATGTAGTCGTGAAAGTAATAAAAATTACACAATCTCAAAAGAAGAACAATAAATCCATGAGCAAAACATCAGGAGCAGGTATTTTACAGTATCAAAGGGTATTTTTCTTTTGTCTCTTGCTAAAAATACGGTATAATCAGAAAACCAGGATGAGATTCATCTCAAGATGTCTAAGAGAAAAACTGCTCATAAATTATGACTTGTGAGCCTACAATACCTTTCTAGTTAGGACATACTTCAGGGCGTAGGAGGTTAGATAAGGTACCCTGGGTAGGCAGGGTCCAGCAGAGAAGGGAAATGGCTGGTGCTTCACTGAATGATTCTTCCTATGGGGCACTTAGCCTTAATTCTAAGGATGTCATGTTTCCATCACTCACTTCTGTTGAATGATGCCTCTAGATTGATCCTCCTCCCACAGTTCACTTTGATATGCCAGAATAAGGGCAGTCGAATTCTCTGAGCACAGTTCAGTAAATTGGTTTCCTGCTTTATTTATACCCCAGTGCTGCATAGCTGTTCATCTCGAAAATCCAGGCTCTTTCCTTCTGCCCTGAAATCCCCCCTAGTCAGCCAATCATGCTATTGTACTGATAAAATAGATCTATTCTTTAGCTATAGGTATCTCAATTCTTGTTACTGAGTGGGATCAAAATTAGCCAGATTTTGAATGGCTCCTATATCAATAAAGATGGAGATGTATTTATGTACAGAATAAATGCAGCTTTGCCCAAATAATAAATCAATGGAGCAGTCAGTACATGCGAGCTAAGCATGTGCAAGTGGTTAATGCCAGGGACTTGGGGGGCCATTAGGACCATGAGTGATTTACAGATTGACATTCACTAATCATAAACAGTTAGGATAATTTCCACACAATTTATTCAAGATGATTGGGAAAAAATATGTAAAGCAGTTATTTATGTAGAACTTTCATAAGAAAAATCAAAGAACCATAGTGTAGATTGTATAGAGCATGCAGGCCATGATCTTGTTAATGACCTCATTTTATATTTGAGAAATCATCAAAACCATGTGTTGCATCTGACTTTACTAGAAAGGCCGCTCTCTGTTCTGCATCAGCCCCAATTCACATACAAGTGTTTAGCACTTTATTTGTGTAACTTTGTAAACATTCTTACAGTGCTATGTGGTTTCATATTTTTATGACTGCCTGTGCCATAGATTTTTGACACACTCTTCGGTCCTCATCTGTCAATATAATGACTAATGTAGGCAGCATGGTCATACTCTATCAAAGTCATTAATTACCTCCCAAAAGCCCCTCTTGCGATAAGGGTGATGTAGTTGCAATTACTTCTTAGTTAAGTGTGTGAAAAGGTGTGATAACTGCTCATTCATGTAGCTAGAGTTTAACATGTAGCTGAGAATTATTATAGTGCATGGTGTAATTGCAGTGTAGTTAAGATGCATGGAATTCTAATATGAAAAGTACTTCATATATCAAGTGGCAATAACAGATGAATCACTCACATTAGCTTTCCAATTTCATTACTCAGACTGTGTCAAACCCCAGAGTTTCCAGCGTTATCACTGCTCAATGCATAATACGCAGCTGCTCTGTGTGCTCACCTCTTGAAACACAGAACTCCTGTAGATGTGTGTCAATATTCTCAGTGATACTTGTACTTTTGAAGTGATTTGGATGCTTCTGATAAAATGGTTATGTGTGAGTTTAGGAGTAAAAATCTCAGCTTCTTTTTTCAAAGTACATAATAAGGAATATGTACATTGTAAATGGAACTGCTTTGCAGTTGCTTTCATCTTATGATAAAAGTGTGATCATCGAGGGGGGGAAGCCATCAGCTCTCAGACTTCAAGAACTTTGTATTTGCATATATAAAGACACAATTTCTACCTCTAGCTTATATGGGAGACACTAAGCAACGGTCTCCAAAGGAGAAAGAATCCTGTCCTTCTTTGGTGTTGAGACTGGAAAGGAAATGAAAATGTTCTTTCTTTGCACAAGACAGTAAGTACTGGGTTATTGCCTGGTCTCATGGCTGGTGGGGAAATAGCTTCTCTCAGCTGTCTCTGCAAGCTGCCAGCATTGCTGCTGCAATAGAGAGGTGTGCCCAAATTCATCCTGAAGGCAATTCGCTCAGGTTGAACTCAGCTCTGAGTTGAGAACAGTAGTGCAAGATTCATCCTGAAAACTTGCAGGGTTAGGTCATGTGTAAATTAAGACAGAGTTGCAAAGCTGTTCAAGGGAACAAACAACTAACTTCCAGTTTTCCCTGACTTGTACCTAGGAAGATATCCCTTACTGTTTGCAGTATTGTAGAAACACCCTCCAGCCACTTCTCAGAGTTTTTGGAGGTATTTTGTAAACAAGTGACACCTGCTTGGCTGGCAGCAGTTGTCTTTAGAGTGACACAAAAAAAAATAACAAAAGTTGAATTTGAATGTGTTGAGTTTAGACTACAAGGGCTGCAAATTACCGAGCAAATTAGAACAAAGACTGATTAGAAAACAGACACATGTGACCAGATGCAAATGCTCTCTGCTTGATGGGCAAAGAGGATCAGATCAGTAATACTGTTCTACAGGAGGAAAAAAAAAAAGGAGTTTAAATCATCAAGCAACTGAAAAAGTGCCAGACAAATCTCTCTCCACCGTTTCTCGTCTGTCTCTGCATTGAATAGGAACAATGCAGATCTCACCACAAACACCAACATAGAGACAGGCTGGGAATTAACTATGTGTGTGTCCCCAAGACTGGCATCTAAATTGTGTCTAGCAGAAGCCAGGCATTGTAGAGAGAGAATATATGTATTGTGTCAGGAATTAAGCTCTTTACCATTTTATTTAGAAAATGGCATGAACTGCTCATCTTTCACCTTTTGTCTTTGAAGATACAAAAGTCATCATCTTAGTCTGTTCCAGAGATTTTTCTGTTGCTATTCATACTGCTAGCTTTCTAACACCACCACGTTCCTTCCATATCTAAGGCGCATAAATCTTCAAGAGCTACTGGTGGCCCAGTATACTAATTCAATAGTTGCTGAAAGATGGAATGCAAATAGTGTAGTTCCCTGCAACTCTAACTGGACATGAGCAGCTACATTCCTTGCCCTTTGAAATCCTCATTAATTTCTTGATTTGTTTGGGTACAAGAGTGTCTTTTTAGTCTCCAAACATCAGAAGCACTGACCTTTAAATACAAAATAGGCCCTTCAGTGTATTTTCCCCCTATTTTTCATGGCATGTTATCATTTGTTGTTGAAAATCCCTTACATTTATCTCGCCATTTGAAAACTTTAGAGCCTTCTTCAGTGCAAGAAATTATGAAAGTGTTTGAGACCATAGTTTTCCTATGTAGAGATGGGATTTAAGAGGTGAAAGGTCATCTTAGTTAAGGATTCTGTGATAGATTTTTGTTGTTATCTAAAAGAAAAAAAAAAAAAGGATTACGTTGGCTAGCAAATACTTTTGATTACTTTCATTTAAAATACTACAGTGCATTTGTTTTCAGACGTGCATTATGAGCTTTGTATTCTGAGGACTACAGGAGGAATTTTTTTGCACCTTGTTCATGTGACATAAAACTGTAACAAATTGTCAGCACAGCCCAGGGCCAATATTGTACTATTTTTTTTCTTTACTAGGTTGGTGTCATCTTGTTTAGTTGGATTGGTGGTGTTATGTTTAGCTGTCTGATTACTAGATGAACCCAGTTTTTAAGGGAGAATGGTTTTTTTTATAGGCTAATCATCCAAATGGAGATCACTTTTTTTAGAATAACCTTAGCATTGTAGAATATTGTAATTTGAGTTTTATATGCCGTTACACTTGGAATAGAAACAAAAGCCATCTGCTTTTCAGCTCTTCAGTAAACACCCATCATCTCACTGGCGATTTTGTTTTGATATGCTCCCAGCTGATGTGTATTGTCACAATAAATCGCCTTGAAAGTCACAAATTCAATAGGTTTTCTTGTCTCAAAAATAGCAATGAGGAGCACAATATAATAAAGCAAAACAAATAAATTTAAGGCAATTAAGATGGGACACAATCACACACCCGCTCCCCAAAAATGCCAACTCAAAGGATCTAGACAAAGTAATATGGCAACTTGAAAAGTTATATATGGCTTACAGTAAGATATTTGAAAACTAAGATTCGTTAGGTAGCAGGATTTAGGCTTTTCATACTGAAAATCCTGCAAACTAACAAGGAAGATCTCTTCCTAGACATATCTCCTCAGATCTACTGATTTTTTTAGCTGTTCATTTATCACTATTTTTGATGACCGTTTCTGGAGCTGGCAGCATCAATGTTTACTTAGATGCAGCTTAATACATTTCAAAATAAGTGACAATTAGCTTTAGAGGGTGCTGTTATAAGCACCCCTCACATCTTTCCCCTTCTTTTCTTCCTGCAGATCCCCAAGGTTCATTTCTTGTATACCTACCTGGAAACTGAGTAGATGCACTTCTCAAATGAGTACTGTAGGGTCTTGCCTATTGAGGGGATGCGGGTAACTACTTGATTTCTATGATATTCATTGCTCAGCTTCTATGCTCAGCTTTTGTCCCCAAAACCTTGGGCTGATTGTCCATCTGTCCTCCCCTCTGATGTTTAACGGACTTGGAGCCCTCTCACTGCATCACCAGGATAGAACCATGTACCTTTCAGCCTAACCATGAGAGAGTCTCTGCCAGGCTGTGCCCACGCAAAGGTTCACCTACCAACTTCAAATCTGTGTCTGCAGAATAAAATAGCTCTACAGTTAGTGGACTGGGATGGGAGTCAACCTTCCTGTCCATTGAGAGGTGGTGGTGGTTGTCTTGTTGGTTTTATTTTTCCCTGGTTCCCCATATTTTCTTCTATGCTGAATTCCAAGAAAAAGCTGTCATCTCCAGTACTGTCATAAACTGAAGAGAAAAATGAAAAATGCAGACAGGGGCAGTCATTTATTACTTGCATTTTGCATCTTTAACATCAATTCTAATGGAGTATTTCTAAATGAAATTGATTTGGGATGTCAGAATAAAACATTCTAAGTTCAAAGCTTGCTTATTTTAAACAACACTTGAATTTTTCTCATTCATGTTTTCCTAGAAAAGGTTTCAGTTTCAGTAAATTACTCTTTCTTGATTAAAAAAAACAACAACAAAAAACAACCAAAAAAATCCCCACAAATATAAAACAAACAAAAACCAAAAAAAACCCTGAAAATATTTCTGGCTGCTTCAGTTTCTCACACATGCAAAAACAGGACTTTGGGCATATGTGAATGTGCTGCTATCAGCTGACAGACTGTATTCAGTGTAAACCAATACACATTCACATGCTTTGTATGTTTTCAAATTGTCTGTTTCTGAACTTTACTATGTACAAAAGAGCAAATATCAGGATCCAACCATGTGGTTGCTGGTGTGGATTGTGGCTAGGCAAGCAATGCACATAGCTGAGTCAGCTGCTTGCCAGCTGCTAACAGAGTTTTCAGATCTCCCTTTTTGGTATCTCTGCTCTTTCCTGAAGAGGAATTAAAATTCCCCTTTTCTTTCCTCTGTTGTGAAAGAGTAAGCTCCTGCTGTCCCTCATCATACAATCCTATGTCTTGGGTCACCCTGACCCTGGCAAGTGAGAGACAGCCCAGGCACCTCTCCCTCCTGAGGTTTTTTTTTCCCTGCAGTGTGAGGGAGAAGAGTTCATCCACGGTCAGACTTAAAGCGCAAGTGTCTCATTTTCCTCTCCTCCCACCCCTCACTGATGATAGTGTGAGTCAAACTGGTTATAGTAACTATCTAAAACTGGGTGAACTAATGCCTCTGGGCCTAATTTTCTTTCACTCTGCACGAAGTCATTTTTTGGTTAGTTTTGTTGGTTAGATTTTTTTTTTTTAAACTTTTTTTCATGTTTCTAAGTGACCTGGAAATAAAATGGTATCAGGTTAGAGGGCATACTGTGTGGTTGGAAGGGAATAGGAAAAGTAGCAAGAAGTGTTTTCTAACTGGCTTGATGCTTGCGTGTATTTTTACACCTTATGTGATGTTTTAATATAGCAATAATTTAAGGCTAATGTATTTTAATGAATGCCTTGTAGCAATAGTTAGTCACAAAATTTCTATTAAACTTTTCTGTTTTAATATGTTCAAAACTTTCAGCATAGATTTTGTGGGTTTGATCTTTGCACAAAGATTTGTTGGATTTTGTTACTTAGTTTTATGCATAATTTTAAAAACAAAAAATCTTGGCTTCTTTTGAGTCATGACCATCATAAAAATTATAATTATGTTATACTTTAGAAGGTAAAATTGCAGATTTCATCTTCTCAATTCTCAGAGAGACATCAGTTATCTATCAACCTCCAGTTTTGATACAGAACCATGTCCTCTCTGTGTTTTCATGTTTTAAGCCAACACATGCACTAGCAAAGAGGCCCAGAGAGCCATGGACCACCTCCTTTGGTAGCTGCACTTGTTACTGATACTCCTAAGCAGTGGGTAAGGCTCCCATGGTATTTATCTTCTCACAGGATTTAGCATCCCACTCTAGGGAAAGATAGGAGTTTGCTTCTGGAAAAGTTTGCAGGGTATGAATTGCTTTTTACCACATTTCTTGTCTATATATTTACTGTTGTTAACTTTTTGTGGAAAGGCAGCTGCATGTTAGTGAGGAGCCTACAAGTAGGATGACAATTTGAAGGTCTTGCTGCATTTCAGACTCTTTCATGTAACAATTTCCTATTTTAACAGCTAGGAAGAATGATATAATCTTGTATATTCCATGTTTTGAGAGCTGATCCAATGTTTTTTGACAAAGGTTCTTTTTTGGTTTGGTTTTTTTTTTTTTGTTTTTTTTCTTTGTTTTTTTTTTTTAAACCATGCCTCTTTGAATTACTTCGGTGCTAGGCTAAAATTAATTGTAGTTGATTTATGGTTTTCTTCACAGTAGCTGAAGAGCTGCTTTCTCTTGTAGCTGTTTCTGGCAAGTTCGTTCCACTTAATGTTAGAAAGATCTGTTACATGAGAATGAAAAGAAATAAAAAGAATCTGAAATGGCATCTTTGAACTATAGACAGACAGTAGAATTAAAGTTCTAAATGGCTGATATGAGGTTTGAAATATCCCTTGAATAGGGAACTAGACACAGTCAAATCCTTTATGCCATAAAGCTTTTCTTGTAGATTGGCCATTCTGCTTTTTTGCTTAAATTTCCATGCAAAAGATATATTTTTTTTTTTTCTGCCTAGCATATATTTCTCGAAGTTCCATGCCCTTCTCTACCACAAAAAAACTCTTACCGTGGTTTCATTGCCTATATTTTAAGCAGACTTATTGACTAATCTTTGTTTCCTTTTACCCCTGAATTTTCATAGTAAATATTACTGTAAAGTTTAGATGTAATTATTTAAATCACCTAGGAATCTCCAGCACACATAAAAGTGATCAAAACTGCAGTGCTCAGTCTAATGCACAGAGAAAATAATTTGTGGGATGGAGGTATCTTGAGAGTTTATCTAGTGAGATCCAAAGACTGAATAGTGATAATGTTGATGTGTGCACATACTGCAGAGCTCCTCGAGCACTTATTTCTGGCAAAATCATTCTCCAGCTTTTACGGTGGCCCACCATAATGCATCCCGACTGTCATTGTCTTCATAGTCACTGCCTTTCTAACTCATAGCTCTAAAATTCCCACATTGAAATACTGCATGTTTTCCTGCTATACCGTGCATTGGAAAGCTCATCAACTGGGCAGACTACCAAATTGGCAGATTCGGAGGTGGGTATCTGCCTTTGTGTTTTCTTCCCAGTTAAATATGACATCACCTGACTCACAAAATCAGCAAATGCTTGAATGTTGTCTGTCGCTTTGGCAGCAACATGTAGTGAGCCGGGGGAGAGTTTGGGAGTACGGTCTGAAGAGCTCTCTTGTACGGTGCTGTAGAATTGCTTTTATGGTCCCTTCCTCACCAGGTTTCCAGCATCTGTGCAAGGTATAAATGTAACTGACCTCAGGAGAGTTACCTGTATTTTGGTCAGTATTTTAGGAAGATGTTTGCCAAGCACCTTGTTCTTCTTAAGACCCTAATTCTTGTCTATCATCTCAGCTCTAGTTAATGCATCTCTTTATTTTCATGTCTGAGAATGATTATCCACTTTCTGATTTATTTTTTCCCCCATGATTTATAATTTGGGATGGTCTCTATACTTCATCAATATAGGATTTGATTTATTCCAGAGTTCATTATTAAAAATATTAAAACGTATCATTTGACAACAAACATTGCTGTATCTATTCTTCCCATTTGAAGTCTTTGGCCTTCTTTTTTCCCTTTTCATTAAATTCCGAATTTTTTTCTGCACCATACTAATTCCTTAACTTCAGATTTCATGGTTATAAGCAACTGCTTACATTTTACTCAAGATCATCTTTCTCCTCTCTATTTCCTCTCTGCCCCATCAAGCAATTTTTTTCCTCATTTGTACTTTTTGCCAAATAAAGCAATTTGGGTTGTTGCCACAGTTACTACTCTTTGAACTTCTATTACTCAGGATTGAGCTTTGCAAAACACTTCCACAAATATCTCCTGTTGTTTTATTTTTGTAAAACTGTTCAGCTTCTGCCAAACACAAGAGGGACTTTAATGGGAATACAGGTTCACTGAAGAAGTGCTAGAGGTGGGAGTATCCATGGAAACAATCTTTACTGCAGATGTTCAGATATTCTTCAATCATCTTAACCAGAGGTAGAAAACAGTGTTAGCTAACCCATTTCTGAAGGCTCACAACTAAACAACACAGCCATTTTTTAATGCCAATCTCAAAGCAAACTACTGGCTGATCCAACAGGTTCCCTTTACAGGACAAATACTGTAGAATAAATGTGGTAAAATAATAAATCCAGTGCCCTGGTATTGTCTTCACACAAAAAAGACTAGAATTTTCCTCAAGGCTTTATTGCCTTAAGTTGTCTCATTAACTCAATTGCTTTCTATTTTGCTTTTTTTTGGAAAGTGACTGTGTTAATGAACCTTCAGCATCCACCCCACCCCACCCCCACTCGAATCTGAGCTAATCTATAGCAAGTACTGCAGTCAACTCCTGCTTGCCAGAGTCTATCAAGCAGTTCCACTTATTCCTAACTGTGCATTGTTGTGAAGTATCATAGGTGGTTTTAGATGGAGAAATATGAGAGAACAAAGCAGAATTCAGCTGCTCCACACACTTCTCATAATCCAAGTAATTCTTTTCCTTGAATTTCTAAAAGAGCTATTTAAAAGATCTTGTATGATTCTTTTTTTTTTCTTTTATATATTTTCTCTCTATTTATTGTTCAGTTACTTAGGATCTAAGCAAATTTGTAAAGGTGCCTCTCAATGCACGCTCCCCTGCAGCAAGCTTGCCCGGTATATAGACAATATCGAGACTGAGTTTGCAAATCCAAAGCAATTGTCTGTCTTGAATCTGACCGTGAGTACAGGATCTCACTGGTTTTATGCCTTCGTTTTCAGACAATTTGTGATTCCTAGGAGGAGACAATTTTTTAGTTAGGTTAAACTTTGAGTCTAATTTTTTTGTTATTTTCTTTGTTACTCTTCAAAATAAACCTAACTTGGAGCTCTAGTAGAGACTTCTCAAGTTGATGAAAGTTGGCAAGGGGAAATGTGAGTTGGCAGCAGGATTGTTGGCCTGGTGTCCACCGCTTCATCCTATTGCCTGGTTCATTCCTCTGTTTGTAGCCAAAATAACTGACTATTTATGAAGTAAATCCTTATTTCAGTAAGCATTAGACAGGCATCATGTAATTACAGATATAGAAGCAAAAAATAACAGGTGTTGTACTCACAAATGTCAGTGTAGCTAATGGATCTTAAAACTGAGTTAATTTTTTTTAAAGACATTACATATAATAAAGGCTTCTCAGATGATTCATGGATCTTTTTTACCCAATTCACATGTTGTTTGCATCCATCCCTCCTTAGTTCAATTTTGTGCATAACTCTGATATGCATTTGTTATGTAGTGATTACTGTAAACTGCGCAAAGGATTCACCCATGAGACTCCCATAGTGTCACCAGCGATTGCTTTTGAACCCCCTTTATTGCGTACGAGGCAAGTCCCAAGAGCCTTGTTAGACTCCACTGCTTTCCAGCCATTCGTTCTTCCAGAATATAACACGAGGTTCTTGCCAATTTTAGTTGTTCTCTGTAAACGGAAGAGTGAAAATTAATGGGATTTTCCTGACAACAGGTCAAAGATCTCTTTAACTTTGTTCTTTCTGTTTAACCTATTGGCTTGATAATGCTCAAAATAAATTCTGCAGAGAGGTGTTCTGCGTTGTGCCATAATCTATGGCAACTAGATCGCATAATCTGAAATAAATATGAAGAAATGAAGCCTCATTTGTTTTTTACTGAGTACATCTTCATGGTGTCCTGTTACAGGAACACTTTTGGCACCAATCTGAGGAAACTAAACTTGGTGTTCACGATTTAATCCTTTGCATAATGTACAAAACAAAATTTAAAAAAAAATAGTCTAGGCCTTGTTAATATGAGTTTAAGGGTTCGGCTTTTTCTACTCAAAAAAGATTTCTTAAAATGTAATCACAGGCTCTTTATGTCAAAACTAAACAATTACTTTTCTATCAAAGAAGATTGTCTCTCCCTCAAAATTTGCATTCCACTTTGAAAGTAAAATTAGTTTGGAGATGATCAATTATGACTCTTTAATTTTACTCCAAGACTACTCTAATCTTGTAATTGTTTTCAGTAATGGTGTCCCTGTATGCCCTGATCATTCAGCTGGTAAAACAAACGTGCTCATCTTGATGTTAGGCATGAAATACATTCCTGGGACTTCAGTGAGATTAAAAAAAATGTCAACTGGGAGAACCAGGGAGTATGGGAGTCCAAATTGTGTACAGTTGCAAATAAGCAGTGTTCCCTCCAGGCATGAATCGGGCTGGTATAAGTGTTATGAACAGCAGTGGTGTGAGCTATATGGATTTACATTAGAACATATAGTGGATTGGCACTTAGTGGAGCCCTCTACATTGGGGATTGATTGCAGAGCATTACAAAGGCATGATAAAAGCAATGAGTAAGATGCATCCCTCAAGGACTGATTCAGACAGCTATCAAAACTATTCCTAGATAATTCATAGCAATGCTAGTCGTATCGGTTTTCTCATAATCTGGTGGGATTGTGAGCAAGTCATTTACATTATAAAGGACTGAGAAGTTAGTCACTAGAGTAATCCTAATTACTAGTAATTATTATGATAATTAATAATGGTAATTTTTTGTGCTAATGGATCCCACCCTTTCAATTAGCTGGGCATGAGATCTCTTGCCCAGGTCTCTTGGCAGGATAAAAAAAAAAGGAAAAAAAAGTGTTCTTTGGTTTAGTTTGCTCACAACATAGCCCCAGAGAGGATAAAGAATTACAGCAAAAAAGAAGCTTCTGAAAGTCCAGGGATTGCTATCAGTCATTTATATGTGGTATTGTTGTTACTGTCTTATATAACCGCTGCTAAAAAAATATGTTGACATCATTAGCTAGGAGTAACTGTCTCTAACCAGCATTTTGCTTGAAGTTTGCTATTGCTTTATCAGACACAAGAAAGACTTGTGTGCCCGAAAGCTGTATTTGCCAGTCTAATAGGGCCTCACCCTCTCCCCATATATTCATAAAGGGGGGGAAAATGATTAAAGAGATTTGTTCATGTGAAAAATCCATTCTGCTTCTTAGGAAAATGAGGACAAAGATGCATGTTTAATTTGCGTGAGCTAACACCTGAGGCCAAAGCAAGAGATAAGCCAAATCGGCTATCAGTCACTTGACCTAGAAGGGTAGGGCCTGAGGTGACCTTGCAAAATGGTAGTTTTATGGAAAATAATGCTCAAAATCCTTCAAAAGATAGACAGGGGGATGCTGAAGAGAGTAACTGCTAAGGCGGGCACAAAGAAGTGCCTGCAAATGCATTTATAAAACAGCATTACGTGGTCTTCAGCCTCATCTACCAGCATTGTTATGGCTTTTCTAGTGTCAGTGAAAAATTAATGTCATGTTCTGCAAGGAGCTTCTTGTGGGCACATGCTTAGTTAACAGTAACTACAAACACTACATGTCTTACTCAACACCCACCTTGAGATCTTCTGCTTCATGAGCAACTTTGTGCAAGTACCTGTGCAGTCCCACCACTTGCTCACTCCATGATGTACTTTCTTAATCATTACCTTACTGACTTAGCTACTACTTCAGGAGCATATCTACTTTTTGGTAATTCAAAACCCATGAATATATGTCGTTGATCTTGACTTCTTACTTTTATATTCATCCTACCAAAAAAAGAGCCTCTTCACAGTGAATTTGTGTGAACTGTGCTGGCACATCTACAGAATGAGTTTTCTGAAGAACTATACTGTGCAGCAGGTAGGAGGATGCAGACTTCTGAATCATTTATCAGAGCATTAATCAACCATGGAAAAGTTTCCTATTGCAAGCTCAGCCTTTGTCATCCTGAAATATTGAAACTGGGGAGATTTAAATACTTTGCAAATATATGCCCGGTCATGGGAAAAAATGCCAAACTCTGATTAACGACATTGAAGGCATTTTGACAGTGTTGAGCCAAGTGTCTGATGCTCTCACCCTGAACTTTGTGTGCTTCTGTTGTGCTTCCTGGGAGCTATTAGCAAGATGATGCTTTTTGAGGAACTTAGTAGATCAGCACATTTCATTTCCTACTGCTGCAGCGAGTATCCCATTTAAATGGATGGCTTTTTAGAAACTGTTAATGGGAGGAGGTTGTGTTTGAAGGGAAAATTGGGTAGGTTGGTGATTTTTTTTTTTTCTCCTTTTTTTTTCCATTCTNCTCCTTTTTTTTTTTTTTTTTCTCCCTTCCCCCTTAATTCCTTCTTTCTTCCTACATAGCCCCCCTAGGAGGCCCTTTCACAATTTGATTGCTGTAGTGGTGGTTAGGAGCATTCACTCTTGGGAAGTTATGTAGCCCTCATACTGTAGTTTATGGAGCAGTTTTCCCTCTGTGGGGCTTACCTCAGCCACACTTACAGTAGCAATCTAATTCACTTTTTATTTTGGCTAATTAAGCCAAAGTCTCTCAGTTCCTAGTTTACTTCTGATTCCCAGTTACCCTGGTAGTCCCTTTCAAATCGATTTTTACATCTCTGGTAGCCTTTGCTCAGCATTTCAAATGAGGTAATCAAGCACTTGTACAGCAGCTTGAATGTTGAAAATAATTTTTATAGGTTGAATTTTTCCTTTTCTTTGTCACTGTGTAGCAGCTTAAAGTCAATCTGAGATCATCTTGGCTGCTGTTCAACTAATTTTCCATCAGAAAACTTTGCTATTTTCTGAGCCTGAATTCACACCTAGTACTGCTGAGTTTCACCGCATTTTGCTTTTCTTCATTGTTCATAAGATTGGGTTTGCATTTAAGGAGGATTAGCAGTTGACTAATATTGCTAATAAAAGCATGTTGAGAGTAGGTCAGAGAAGAGGTCTCTGTCAGTAATTCAGGGTAACAAAAACAGTGCATTTTTATACTTTATTTTGAAAAACATTTTCTGTGATTATTTCACACATTTTCTACTGCAAACTGGGGAAGGGAGGACAGGACAGGCACAGAAAGGCTCCTGGACTGCCTTAACCATATATAAAAAGCCACCTTTCCAAGTTGATTTAGCAATAATAATGCTTTGGCTTTCACCCTGCAAATCAACTAAACTTTACACACAGTAAAGATGCCACCAGTTTCTCTAGCAGTGAAGTCAGTTACTTGGCATGCAGTTATTTACTGTCCTGAATTGATTCTTTAGGATCAGCTGTTTGCTCAGTCTGAGAGGTATAAAATGAATTATTCTACGTAAGAGTGCACAAGGTCTGTAACAAAAAAAAAAAAGGGGGAGAGTTATTGGAGTGTTTACAGTGGGTTTGTTGTTTGGTTTTTTTTTTCATTTGGTTGTTTGATGCGGGTGTTTGTTTTTTGGTGTGGTTGGTTTGGGTGTGGGTTTTTTTGAGGGGTGGGGAATTAGGGAAGTGGTTTCCTCAAAATAAACACAAACTGTTTACTCACACTTCAGCACTCTGACTGTAACTTGTTATTAGACTCTAATCATCTACATCATTAAATCCCATAGGCATTATTTTAAAACCTCAGTGATAACCCTGAATTCTGTAACTACATTTAATCAAGTAGTATGTAGACATTAGTCTCCCAAGCTTGGAATTTTTTTCATCTTTGAGATTTGGCTTTGCCCCTTTTCTAGCAGCTTTACCTGAGCTCCCCACGGAATTCCCTCTGAGGCAAAATTCATCCCAAAACATACTCTGCAGATTGAAATCCAAAATTGATACTTACTGCTGCAACTCAGACAAGTTCCCCAAAGCAAAGTAACTGAAGTGCTGCTGAGAGGACATCAGAAACTTTTACTGTAGCATATATTGGGAAAATTTCATGTCAGTGTTTTTAATAAAGCCCACTTTTTTTTTTTTTGTAAATAATGTCCAAACTCGATATTTTTTTTTTTTTTCAGAAAGATAGGAGAGTGTGCATAAGAAAATCCTGGTATTTATAAACTACTTAAGCAATAAGCAGATTATGGTATATTCGTTAAGACCTTGATTCTTCTGAACATCCGACAATTAATATTGGAAGAAATTATTCTGCTGATAAAAGTGGATGAAATTAATAGGGAGAGATGATCTTTGTGTTTACCACATTTTGCAGCAGCTGAGGTTCTATTTACCTAAATTAGTTTTAGATAAAACAGTGGTAAACCATATACTCCTGTTTTGTCTTCTGCAGAGCACAGATGTTGCACAAGATAACTTCAAATTTAATTTCCAGGTGTGCTGTATAGCCAATAGAGTGCAAAAGGGATAACAAGAACTTTGCACTTCAGCAAAACCCTTTTGGACTATCTGATTTAATAACATAGAAGAGAAAATAACATTTCCTCTTAGTTCTGGGTTGGTATAAATAGACATAACTTTGACTTCTGCAGGCTATTCTTACTTAGAATAGCTAAGATGTTGTGTCTCAAATTTCTTTCTTTTGGTGAACTTTTTGTCATAGATAGATACTTTAATTTTAAAAGTGCGGCTCTATTTAAAGGGAAGGAGGGAAAAAAAGGGAAGGGAGCACGGAGTATGTTTCCATTGTGAAGGGCAGAAGAAAAACCCAAAACAAAACAGCATACCCTTTCTCTTCCAAAACTTCATGTACTCATATTAAAGATGGGGTTTTATTATTATTTTGTAAGGAAAAAAGTGCTTGTTGAAAAACTTCAGCATGTAAAATTTGTTCTTAACTTTTTCTGGGGGAAGGTGAGAAAATGTTGTTACCGATAACCCCTAACACCTTCTCCTGGCCTCATCCCAAAAGTCTCCCACAGGCTAGATGTGATGTAATATTGTATTTTCCTCCTCGGCAATCTATTGTTCTGTTCTTCCCCTCTCCATTTCTCATCTCCACTCCCCCTCCAGGTGTTCACCAGTACCTGACTTCTGAGCCATGGCAGAATTAGAAAATGTGACCCTGAGGTTGCTGATATAAGCTCAGAGCTAAGGAGGAGCACCTGCCCAGCAGAGGTGGGCTCTGGCCATGCTTCCCCACAGCACAATTAAAATTACAGTTATACCTCTGAGCACAATTGATTGAGTGTGGCGCCTAAAATCACTTTAAGAAAGGAGGTCTGCATAGATGATGTCACTGCAAAGACTTACTTATTACTGATCTGCTTACAAATGACGTATATCTGATCATAAAGCCCAGTGTAATTTAAGACCTGCCATTTTTGTAACTGCTTATTAATTTAGGATGACTTTTTAGACCAGGTTCTCCGTGAACACTCCATATGTTAATTGTCATGAGACTTTCTGGGTGAGAAAGACCTCTTTGCATCCGTGAGTACACACTAAGTCTAAGTTGTGGGATTTTTAAACAAGAAATACCGAAAATTGGAGCAGAGTCCTTAGCTGGAGTTGGAAAAGTAGTTATTTTGGAGGAATTTTTGTGAACCAGATGATTTTGATCCTTTTTTTTTTTTTATGGCCAAACATGTTTCTTGACATGTGAAAAGTCTATTTTCAAGAGATCTACCTAATGCATTTCACTGTAATGACAAATTAATGTCTTTGTGCTAACAGTAAGTCTTAAAAGCATAGTTCACCTCCATTTAATACAGCAAATTTGTCGTGCGTCCCACCTCCATCATCCTCAGGCACGTAAATGGTGCCCTTGATATTCTGTAACAACTGTTTGTTTCCTGGCAGAGGAAGGTGTGTTACACTTAACATGAAGAAACTAATCCTTTCTTTTTTTTTTTATTTATTTTACCATATTCAACATAGGCAGGATGATTAACATGCAGTAGGGTATGGTCTAGATGAGCAATTAACTTCACATATTCTGATAATTACTCCACATACAGCAATGCAAATATTTAACTTCTAGGAGTGAATTTTATGGATCTTTGAGTTTGAGTAATTTAGGATGAAATATAATAACTGAGCTTTACTTAAAGTGTTGTCTTAAAACTTCCAGACCATTTTCTCTCCTTTCTGCTGGAACACGCAACTGCACAAGTCAGTGCCACCTGTACATAATTTGAAATTCCCACACAGTATCTTTTGCTGTTGAACTGCATACAGACCAGGACGGATGTTCAGATACCCTGCTGTCTTCGGAAAGACACGCGGGTCTGTGTTTGCTTTGTATTCTTTTCAAGTTACTTGCGTATCTGGACAAATACTGAAAATCATTTAGGACCATTGAATTAATACCAGAATCAAACAACTTTTAAATTAATAGCAAGTAATTGGATGCATTGCAGACACTAATTAAATCTTTAAACAAAGCTGCACACACCTGTCTGCTGGTATCTGTCACCCAGAGAGCACCTCCGTATGTGTATGGCTGACTTGCTGACAGAACTGTCTCCGAGACCAAAATTTTGGATCAAGTGTCCTCATTTTCGCAGACTTCCCTCTGAATTTCTCATGGCCTTTTCTTCAGAGAACCACTTTTGCACATGGAAGCCCATTAGCTAGATTGCAAGATTTCTGCTCACGCGCCATCAGTTTATAAATGAGAAGATTGATACATCTTACAATCCAGCCTGGAGAATAATTTAATAATAGTAAAAGCAATTGTGATTGTGCATTCTCAAAGATCTTTACAATCATAATCTACAAAAATGCCTGCACATACTATTTTCCAAACATGTAAAACCATTTTCCAACTGGTCAGATTAATACAGAGAAATTGTTTTATACCCTTGCAGAGCAACCAAGTTCCCAAACTGCTATCATGACAGGTTGTACAGCTGCAGTAGAGAGAAAGAGATATAGTGCCCTTGTTTAATAGGACCCCTGATTTATGTAGTTCAGCCATATGTTTATGTTTCTAAGTAACCTTTTTAGCTCTGTATTCGCACAATTTTCATGGACGTTAACTTTTGCATTTGTGGGAACTTAATCTGGGGAGTTGGAAGAGGTGAAGCACCTGAGCTCTGCCTGTAAGCAGATGTTGGCCCCTGCACTCCAGCCTCTCGCAGTAGGAACATTAGTTCCAATAAGCGTTGGTTGAGTCAAATACAATTTTTCACAGCAAGTGATCCAGCTGTCCAAAGGTGCTTAATCTCAATTATATAAATTCATCTCCATCCTATGAAGTACACTTAGAGACATTAATACAAGCTGCTGTTGCAATGAGCTTTTTAAATAGCATTAGAGTTGAAAACCCAACTTGTTTCCAAGTGCTGCTTAATAAACAATTTGCCTAAATATCAAATCTGATTTAAATACTTTCAGTCAAGGTAGAGACATGCATGGGAAATTGTGTGAGTTGATTTAACCCAAGTGACACTGCATAGGGATGTTACAAAATTTGGACTTCATAAAGAGGTTGGTTGTAAATTAATTTGGCGTTAGACTTGTGTGCTTCTCCACTGTATGCTAGAAAGAATTTTTGAATTTTCAGAAATGGATTTCTGAAAGAAAACAATTTTACAGACCTGATAAAGGTTACTTGGTGTAGAAATATGTCTATGCTTCACCAAACTTGATGCCAGACCTTCAGACCCTGCAAAATATCAGTGAAAGCTTTTTTTAAAAAAATTCTTTTTCAGAATTTAAAACCTCTTTAAAATATGCTATCCTATCTCTTGAAAGTACCAAAGGACACACTGAGTTGACAGAATGTAACAAGCTGCTTTTGAAGGTACCAGCTCTCACCTTTGAGATTTATTGGGATTAAAAACTGTACTTCAAAAACTCTGAACAAAGAAGCATTTGAAAATTTTACACTCTTGTATCTCTGAGTTGCTGTGCCCAGTTCATCTGAATCTGGCATTATGTGCCGCTTCTGACACCATGACACCATTCTACCATTCCTGATTTGAAAGCCAAAAAGCAAGTTCCCCGTAAACTACTGCCAGCTACTCTCCTGAAACCCTAGGAATACTCAAGGGTATTTTCTAACTGAGACTATGCATGTTTTTCTATGGCGTTTTCCAACTGAGACTCTGGGACTTTTTTCTAAGATAATATCACAAGTACTTAAAAAATAAAAGAATTAAGCAACTACATAAAAGAATTTTTCTTTCAAACTTCGCAGAGGTTATGTGTTATACATGGGGATGTGAGGGAAAGATTAGTATAATGAATGTCACGTGGTTTTGGTTCACCTGCTTGGTTTTAGTCTCTTACTATTGAATTACACCCAGAAAAGTTCGTTCAGGACAGCAAGCAGGAAATGAAGCAGAAACTAGTGAGAAAAGAGGCTTTGGGGGAAAACATATCAAGGGGCCTTCAGGAAACAGCAAGATGTTCTTGCTTAAGAAACGTTTACCTGCTTGGTTCCAGTGAGGTCAACAGCCTTGTTTTTGTTTGGTTTCTTGTTTGTTTTATTTCCTAACCTCCCACAAGGCTGGAGCCCAGAACTGTACTTTGTGTCCTACCTGCCCTAAGCTAGCAGCTCAGTGCAGCCAGATTTGACAGATGAACATTGATAGGTGATGCCATTTAGACAAACCTATGTTAGAAAACTTTCTGGCCCTAATCCTTTATTGGTTAGCAGAGTGGTTTTAGATGATGGCATAAGCTGTCATTTTGCAAAGTGCTATTTTGAATCACTTGAAGTGAATATAACAAGCAAAGATGCAAAATGTAAATATTCCTAGGTGGGCTTTAGGGTCACTTTGCCGATGGTGTGGAAATGAGTACATGAAAATTGATTGCGTGAGAAATCTACAGATTTGGCAGAGGAGTTGTGACAGTTGCTAATGTTTTGGTTGTTTCAGTTCATGCTGTATCTGAAGTGCAACTGTTGAATATTAAGATCCTCAGTGGGCGGTTTTGAAAAACTGCTCTGTCTCTTAAATCAGACCTTTATCTGCAGTGGTCCGAGTCTAAAACGTCCTCATGGCACAAAGATGACAGCCAGCATATGTGAGAGCAGGATTTTGCCCCGTATTTTAAAAAAAAACACTGTCACATTCCTTATTTGCAATCAGCCCAAAAATCTGCTGCTGTGTGTCTGGGCAATCTCCATGAACCACAAAGGACTTCAGAGGTGGTCCTTGTAGTTGAGAGCCACTTCTGCTCTTTGGGACATAATTCTGGCAAGAATGTGACTTATCAGCACAGGGCACTGAAATCGAAGGAGCAAGAAGAGCACCCACCAGCTGAGAATGTGTCCCACAGGGGTAAATTTATGTGTCAGCGTTCCATATGTTGCAATGATAAACTCTGATGCTGCAGCAGTTGATAGTTCTTTCTCAAAGATAAATGGGATTTCTCTTCGTGCTGCAAAAGCAAAGCTGAAGGAGAAAGGATGACATTCAGGAGTTTTTGTTTGTTTCTTTGGTCGGTAACAAGTGAGGGGTGGAAATGCCAGCTATATTAGCAGTTTTGAACTTGGTGAATCTGACACTTGATCAATGGCCTGTGGGGGCACTGCCTGGGTTTCCCCTTCTCCGGTCAAAGATGCACTGACTTATCTGTGGCATTCACTTAAATCAGAGCAGCCACTCTAAATAACAAACTGCATGTTTGCATGCCAAGTAAATGCTCTGAAGCAGATCAGAGGAACTACAAAAGGCCAAGATAGCTTATTTCAAAGAGAACAGGACCAGTAAAATTTTATTTAGTTGGAGCAGCTGACTAGCAGATGGTAAGGAATAAATTGGAGAATGTGAAAACCATGTGGATGTGTTAGGGAACTAGTACCAGCAGGTGAAGTGTGGGACTTCTGTAGCATAAACCCTAATCCAATCTCTAAAATAGGAATGGTCATGATTCCATCAGAAACGTGATGGTAGTCCTGCCAGCATGTGGGCACAGGAGCCATCAGGACTTCACACAGCTCCAGCAGCCCTTAGGTTTCCAGGACTGGAAGGCCACCAGAAAATAATTGGGACTTTTCCTGTTGATATTTCTACTATATATTAATTTTGAGAGTCAGGAAAATAGTAGAGAAGACTTGAGAGAAAGGTGCGAACGCATCCTTTCTGTAGTTTTTCTCAACCAGTCAGCAAGCTGGAACTACACTGAGCTGCAGAAATGGCAGGGAAGCTGCACCCATATGGTCATCCACACCAGGCTTGGAATGTCCTTCACCAAAGTGGTGCTGCCCTTTCAAAGATGTTTTGAAAAGTAACTGGGAGCGTAAAGGGTCCTTGGATTTTCAGATGGGAGAAAAACATGTCCGTCCTTTTTTAGAGCTCCAGGTATCTTAGCGTTTTGGTGTCTTGCTCAATAGTTCAGCTGATCTATTTTGACTTAATTCGAATCTCATGGAACTGCGACACTTTAAATGGACTTAAACTGGAGAAATTTATTATTTTGATACTTGGAGACGCTCTGTAGTATTTGGGCTTAGAACAGCAGCAATAGTGATGTCTTCTTGGTTGGTGAGCATTTGGTTTTTTAAATCCGATAGATGCTCTTTTCACACATTATCATCTCTTGTTTATCCCCAAAACAGTGGAACATAGGGAAACTTGCTGATTTTAGGTCTCTGTTTTATAGACAGGGTGAATAATGCACAGTGAATAGTTTTTGTGTTTCTTATCAGCCTGTGAACAGCTTGCATACATGTTCACCACACCTGCACACAGGAAGTTGGTGCTGTATGCTACTGAGACCCAGTTCAAGCCCTACCTTGAAGCATTCAGGGGCTCCTGGAGCTGCTAGAGCGATTTTGTCCCGGGACATTTTGGGAGTTAACCATGGGATCTGGGTGACTTTTAATTTCTACTAAGGTAAATCAAGATTAATCAAATTGTAGTTGGTGGCTTGACCATCTGTGTAATGGTGAAATTACCAGCTGTAGTTTCACTTGTAGTTTCACTGAGCATAAGCTTCCAACATGACACATTCAGCTCAGAAGCAGAGGGTTGTAACTCTTCATATTAACCCAACATCAGTTGATTTCCTGGGATGATTTTCTTTCATCTTGTCCCACAATCATAGCAATCATTCCAGTTTTCAAAAACCTTTGCGCAGAGCAAGGCATATGCTTGTGATAACTTCTGCGTGGGCTTGGCATACGCAATCAGATGGTGTTCACAGTCACACAATACTCAAAGCTTTCTCCCTTCATCTTCATTCTTCCCATGCCACCTGGTGCGACTTGCTGAGCCCTCCCACCAACACCTATGCCAACAGTTCGCATAAATGTTTGGCAGACATTAGCATGCAAGGAGGGGCTTACCAAGTCTCTTTCAGGGTCTTTCTGGCTTTCCGTGAAGGAAAAAAAAAAGGGGGGCAGGTTTTTAGGCATAAGAAATCTGTTGGTAAAACAAGTGTCCAGTGTGCTGTTAGAAAGCAGTGCTGCTGAGAATGCGTAAGGTGAGCCCTGGAAAAGAAAGGAGCTAAAACGACAACAGCTGGGAAATGGTAGATTATTGTAGTAGGAAAAGTAGTAAGAGGGATTAAAGCCAGTTCTAGGAAAAAAACTTTTACTCTTGTACTTTAAAGTATGGCTATTATAAGGTATATCCTTAGTTGTGCTGGTTTCCGTGAGAGAGACGATCACATGCTTGAAGATTTTACAGAGAGTTCGTTCTTTGAAGTACTTTTCCACATTGGGGTTTAAAAAAAAATAAAAGCACTCATTGCTAGATTTTTTTTTTTTTTCCCTTACAGCATTGCAGCATATTACGGTTCCATCCATCCTTAGGTTTTTTTACTTACATTTGTGATGTTTTACAAGGATATCAGTGAAATCAATTAAATTAATCTGGATTTACACCGCCACTGAGAGACTGCAAAACAAGAACTCTTACATCTTATTTCAAAGTATTGCCTCTTTTTCCAAACACAGGCCTCTCCTGTAAAGGTGTGGGGATATTTTTCAGGAGGAGGGTGTAGGACCAGATGACTGCTGAGGTCCAGCCTGCACTTTTCAGCAGATTCATGTTTCTTCCTCAGTGGACTTGCCATCAGGGCATCGCCGCTTGTAAAAGTCAGGGTGCATTTCCCAAAGGAGCAAGCAGAAGGGGAAGCATGTTCTGGCACAGCCAGGGTCACTAGTCCAGCAGCCTTTCTCACCTTTTAGTGTTTTCTAGATGAGCAATGGTAGCTTTGGCATTGACTCAATAATTAGTGCAAAATACTTTTTTTTTTCCCAGTGTTCTCCAATAATGATTCATCGCAAAGAAATGCCATTGCTTACTATGCAAACACTGAGCAAACAGTGCCTGACTGGATTGCGAGCAAAAACTTTTCTTTTGCATCTCATATATGGAAGCCTTGTATTTTCCTTAGTCATCTAGAAGGGCAGTCATCAGACGGACACCTAAAGCAGCTTTTCTCAGTGTCATCCAAAAGGGGATTAGATGTGGGCCTACCAACATACATACAAGGTTTGTGGTTAAATATAGAGTAGCAGTATGTGTTCAAAACTGGTACTGTTCCTGGGAGAGGATATGAGTCAACTTTACAGTTGAGGGAGCTCAGGAGGTAGGATAGGAGCAACGTACTTTGAGGTGATGTTAAGGAGTGCATGTCTGACATGGTATATGAAAGGTGATACACAGGAGAGCTAAAAATATTTTCTTACAGATAAATGTAGAACAGAGATCTTGTTAATTATGCATCTTTTAAGCTTGGTTTGCAAATTGACTTAATAGTATATAATCATGATTTATTTAAAAGCAAATTAGCATTTGACTTTGAATTTTCAGTTAGATAATTCATCTGCATTTCTGGTGTGTTGTTATGGAGCTCATACCTGACATTTCATGGCTTTTAGATCACTAATGTGAAAATGTTGGACAGTTTGGTTTGTTTTTTTTTCCCCTCTTTCATAAGACTTAACATGAATCATGATGTTGAATAACTACTTTCATGCCGGTGAGTATGTTTTATTACTTTTAAAGAGTATATATGCCTCTTTCCTCTTTCCTTCAGGTACAACTAGTCTGTGGTTGCAGAGTTTCTGGATTGGTACCACTAAGGCCTGTATTATTGATCACAGGTATTTCTCCATGTTGCTCAAGTTAGTATGTTTGTGGTATGGGTAACTGATCTCAGCGCTTTGGTACAAGACAAACTGGAGGGGTCTGAATTACTGGTATAGCTGCTGCCAGAATTTTGGTTTGCTTATTGTAAATCCATGGTTTATTCCTGCAAAATGCTACAATCTGCAGCACTGAGCTCATGGTACACAGGGCTCTCCTGATGGAAATGCTTTGTCAAATTCATACTCAGTAAGTATAGATAGTAACGTGAGAAACATCCCATTTCCATCTTTCCAGTTTTTATTGTGGTTGTGTGACAAGACAAAGCAGTGATAGAGGCTCTCCTCATTTTCACCCAGAACACTATAAAGAGTGAAAGTAACTTAAAAGTCTAGTTGACTCTTCAGTGAATGCTACAGACCATGCAAATCCAAAGTACTTCCTTTTAAGCAGAACTCAGTGATCAATAAGCTTTGGGGAAAACTGACTTTGCAGATCTACTCTTCGCTACTGTGGAGTGTTTGCAAGTGGCTAAGTGCTGCTACAGGGTTCTGTTGTTCGAAATTATTCACCAAAGAAACATATAGAAGGGGCATGTCACTCAGAAGTAGGTCAGTCAAGAATTTCAACAGTCCAGCTGATTTCCCTGAGTACAGAGGCTGCTTGATAGGTTTTCTGCATAAACTGTGTTCTCTTTAAAAAGTGAAATTATCTTCTCCTTTGAAATGTTGAATCGGAGAGCAATAATGTCGCTTAAAGGAGTTTTCAGAGCATGTCACTGCATTTTCATTTACATACATCTGGATTGAAGGTAATGAAGGTACTTTGTACAACCTTTTTACATTCAACATGAAGAAAATGGTAGTGAAACAATCCATATTTAGAAGTGCTCTAGTTATAGCATCTTATTGTAAAACGTGGTTCCTGCTTCTCTTCAGTTTGGCGTAGTGAGAGGGTAGGAATTTTAAACAGGGAGATGTGACCAAACTGCAACGTTCTTTCTTTTTTCTGTCCCTTTTCCAAATATTATTGTGGTGTTGGTGGCTTTCAGATCCTCTGGCTACTACTTTTTAAGAAGGGTTTGGTATTCATTATTGGTTAGTCTCCACAGCAATATTTTAAGGGAAGTACCCCAAATATATTCACAAATAAACACCTGGAGCTCTGCAACAAACTCTTCCAAAGCTTAATTTTAACATCTTGTACATTCAAAAATGGGAAAGGCAGGGGAGAAAATGCTGAGGACAACTTATAAGGGATTGTGTCCAGGTAATCTCTCCTGAGAGCTGCTGTGAGGCAGGGAACAACGTGAGCTCCCCACTGCCCTCAGAAAGCCAATGGCATTTCTGTTCTTCATTTCATTAGCGGAGCACAAAAGGAGCCTCCGAGCTGGGCTGCGCACGGGTTGTACAATGGCCATCCTTTTCTTTTAAAGAAATGCATTCAAGTGTGCATGATTAATTTTTGCCTCCGGTACCTCACTTAATAGCCACTGAGAGCATTTTCCCCTGAAACAAAATACCTACTTTCTTAACTGCAGAAATCAGTGGGTATTTAAACTTCATGGAACCTGCAGAACTTCAATAGCCCTCTAGCAGTCATTCGGTATGAAGTCTTTGCTTTTGCTCTTTCTAATACCCTCCACTTTGTGTTATTGTACATCTATAGTTTATCTCAAAGAAATGTCAAGAAAGACAGTGGTGTTCTAATTCTAGAAGAGCTGTGCTGATAGACAGCTGACAGGTTTTCCATTTACCTCCAAGTGTTTCAGAATTTCAAAATTGCTATGGAAAAGCATAGAATAGTTTGGGCCAGTGTTTGTTACAATTCTTTCAAAATGTGGTAATTATAATGAATGTAGAGGGATGTCTGCATTCAGTCATGCCAACCTGCTAGCTATCGCAAATCATTATAATAGCTTTTTGATAAATTTAAGTGATAGCTTCTCTCATTTTTGGGTTGTTGTTTTCTGTCTGTTAACAAAGATGACCCTGTATTTTGAATTCTAAAGTCATCATTCTATAGTGATCAATTTTTAAGGGGAACTGAGAGGAGAAAGGGAAAAGCTTACTTTGCATGGTTGCAAGGTAAAGTTCCATCCATATGTAACACTGAATGTAAAGTCTGACCCTGTAGCCCTTGGAGTCAATGACAAAATTTTTACTAATCTCAATCTATATTGCTCGATTTAAAGGCACAGCATCTAGTCCTGCAAGCAAGCAGAGTCACTGTTGTTACAGTGAGAGCCATCAGACCACTGTACACAGGTTGGTGTTGGAAAGACCTGATCCTGTTCTGGGTGCTGAGCAGTGGATGATCTCAGCCATAGGTCTTTCTAGAAATTTAGTACCTTGTCTGTGCCTCTGACTTTAAATCACACCACAATTTGAATTTTTAAATCAGACTGGTATGTCTTTCTGTGAGCAGGAAAGGAAGATTGTTTAACATCTCCCTCTTGCAGGGTGGCACCGGGGGGAATTTTCAGCAACTTCAGTGTGATCATCATCTCTGTTTTATTATATGTTGCATAATGTCTCAGGCAAGAAGTAGCTTATGGGTCAGCAGAAATATTTTACGAGAATATCCATAAATGGATTACTGGATTGCAGGAATTCAGAGAAAAATATGAAGATATTTCCATGCACATTCCTAAAAATTTGCTACCCATGTGGTAGCAGCAGTGTCTTCCCTGTTTTGATCAGCCTGGCTGAGGCATTGTCTTCTCCAGTTGCTGAGATTTCCTTGGACACAGGTAACGCAGGCACTCTGCCATGGGTGCTGGTGTCATTCAGTTTGGTGCCTTGTTTATCTGGTGTTTTCTTTCAGAATCAGCCCCTGCTCAATGTCTCTCTCCCCCTTGAATTCTTGAATAGGAAGCACCACTGCTTCAAACTCCTGCAAAGCTTCAATACCTGATCTTGCGGTTGGAAGTTGTGGTGCACATTTGCCTCTGTACTTCAATTCCCACTGAGGAACCCTTGTCCAGCGGTAGAAGATGTAAAAATGATTCCTAGTTTTAGAGGGCAGTGGCTTAGGGAGCTGATTTTCTAGGAGTCTTTTAAAAAGGATATATTGATTTGTTGCATTCCTGTGCATTTTACAATCCCAGATTTTGTGAAGCTGTCAGTAAAATGGCCGTGTTGTGGAACGTGTCATAGATATGAATTTCCTAGGTCATTTCCTAATGATTAGGGTATGGCCCAGAGCATTTGGTCCTTTGGACTTCTATTCCAAACCCTAGTATTTCGCACAGTTCAGGCTTTGGTCAGGCAAATCTTCCTAATGGGAGCAATGAATGCCATGGGATATGTATCTTACTTAAGTAGAGATTTCAAGTCAAGTATTTCCTAGATAAACTGGAAAACCAATTATTCCTCCCTCTTCAGATGCTTAGAGATTCAGAGAAAGCAAGCTAGCTGGGCACTGGGACCAGAAGACTTATAATCTGTGCTTTGTTCTGTTCAGTTCCTGCTTTTTGGGCAGGTCAAGTTGCCTCTCTCTGCCTCTCTTTCCCCTTTCAGCGTGTCTCTGTGGTATCTATAAAATGAAGCTCTAGAAAGCGCGGGTGCCTTTAACTGTCACTGTGGGATGTGAAATTCAGAGGCTGTGGTATGAAAGAAATAATAACCTACGCGTGACGTGGGACCTTACATTTCATTAAATTTTCCAACCTCTGAGGAAAACCCTTTTTAGAGTCTGGGAAAGGGAGGCGATAAAATATGCCTAATTATATTTGACTCTGGTGGATGTACTTTAGTATGGGCCCCTTGTGTTAGTCTGCAAAGGTTGAAAAGGAGCCCATGGTTATTTTAAAATTAATTATCATTCTTCTGAAGTCACGTTGAAAAAAGAACAGCTAGGCAAAACCAGGCAATAAATTACTCGCAGATGAGGCAACGTACACCATATGTCAGCTACACCTTACGGCCAGTGGGGTGCCACCTTTGTTTTTCTCAATGTGGTATTTTTGCTGAGGTATTACAGGACACCTTGCACTTCCCACGGCAAAGCCCTGGCATTTGGTAGGTGTGTGGCACAGCAGTAGCAATACTGTACTACCTTTTTCAGTTTAGCATTCATTTCTTGCTTTACAGTTTTATACTCAGGCCCTTGCAGAGCCTGCAGTTGCAGGGTAAATATTTGAATTTTATTTTTCATAATTGGTTGCCTGACTTTTAACATCTACTGAGTACAAGAGATTCAGGAGCTAGTAGGGGAAAAGTATGTATGACTGTTCTCAGCAAGGCATTGGCTCAGCTCTCCTCAAATATTTTCTCCTGATGTATTCGGTGCTGAGTGTATGGGCACTTACTCTCTGACAGCATCAAGCCTGTGGCTGCTGAGTGCTTCAGTATGCTCCAAGTCATTTACACCACCTAGAAAATAGACAGCAAAGCTTGCTGAGAGACCGCTGAGCCATTCTCTCAGCAGAGAACGGACATGGCTCCAGCAAACACAGGGCAGGTGGAAATTTCCCTTGGGACATCCCTGGAAAAGGGGAGACTCAAAATCAGGCCTGGTGCACACTGTTAGAAATGTGATTGTATGTGATGGCTGTAGGCTGAGAGTAACACTGCTCTTGACCATAATACGCTTAACCAAGAACAAATTACCTGAACCAGTAGGGACAAAATGTTAATTAAAGTAATCTTTGCCTTTGAGAGAGAAAACAATTCTGCCCTAAATCCCTAGGAACAGGGTGATTTGCCATTTTCAGAAGCTCTATTTCTGTTCACTGTTTATGTGACACTGTCTCAACCGTTACACAGGCTGTTAAATTAAATGCAACATCTCAGGAGCTGCACTGTCCAAGAAGTTGTGTCGTAAAAAGGGACAGGAAAATGTTGCAACTCAGCCTATAACGCAGTAATGTAGATGCTCTAGTAATAACAGGGATATTTTTCTTTCTTCTTTATCTTCTTTGCCCACATGGATAATAAAAATAGAGAAAGCAAACTGCTGCCTCCTCATGCAAATATATGACTTCTAGAAACAGCAAAAACACTTCAATGTTGCTATGGACTACAAATAAAATACTTGTTAGTGGGGTTTGCTATTTATGTACATTATGTTGGAGTGGGGGTTTCCCTGTTGATATGAGTTGCAAAGAACTGATTGCACCATGGATGAGGAGCTAAAAACGTATTTTATAGTCTGGATCAGCAAATCTTTTCAAGTTCATTGATTAAAGCTCGGCAAAAAGTTATTCTTGGATAGCAAGCTACACAGTTCTGACCTCTCTCTGACTTTGTGGTGAAAGCTTAAAGAAATTTGAACCTTTTGCATGACACAGCACTTGTTTATGTAACAAATGGCAAATGAGGATGATGTTTTGCCTCCCAAGTACTGCGGGCAGGGAGGACACGGGGTGAAACACACTTGTTGCAACTACCAGGCAACTGTTTCTGGAGCAAGGACTGCTGTGCCTTGGTGTCGCCTGCAGAAGCAACAGACTCCCAGCATCTGAAGGACAGAAAGTCTCAGCCAGTGCAGGCAGTGCTGAAGGGAGTCTTTTTAGCACTCATAGCCTGTGCTGTCCGGGTGTCTCCCTTGTCCTCCTTCTCCTCTCCAGGGCAATTTCTTATGGCTTGGCACGCATCCCAACAATGAGCCAGAAGCCTTTCAAGCCAGGCTGCAATTTCCAAGGGGGCTGGCAGACATTTGAGGCGTTTTTCCTCCTTGCCCTTGCTATAGCTCCGGATGGAGGGAGAATCTCCCATTTTCTCCCTGAATAGTCGTTGAGACTGACCTTTCCATAACCAAGTATCAGGAAGAGAAACGGGGAGGGAAGTCTGCACAGGGACCTGAGTAGATCTCCCTTTTGCTCTCTCTCTTTTTGAAGCCACTGGATAAAGAAATGGTGAGGAAAAAAACCCTGTGATTTAATAAATTAGGCTCTATTAGACTTCATGGACAGTGTGGTTGCTGTGGTAAAAGAGAAATTAGAGAGCTCTTGCAGAAAGGCAGAATGTCTGAAATTTGCATGTTGAAAGCAGGTGCCAAATGCCACAAAACTTAGATGTATTGTTCCAAATTCAGCAAAAGTTGAGAACAGTGTTTCAAGTAGGAGAGAAAATGTTTAAACATAAAGGTAGAATCAGTCTCACATTTAAGCTAGAGAAGCAGACAAGGAGAGGAACAAAAAAGAGAGTAAAAGCATTTTATGAAGACTGGAAAACCCTTTGTAGAGCAAAGCTGCTCTATTCTTTGTTTCTTGCTTTGAGTAGGGACTCCAGACAACACCTATCACAGACCCTCTCTTTATGGCTGTCTCAGTCCAACCAGGATTTTTATTTGCTTTTGAAGTATCTGTCTTTTGGCTTCATATGAGAGAAAATACACTATATGATTTAGGAGCTCAACACAATTCATTCAACTCACACAGCAGAAAAAGAAAAATCATGAAACATCACCTGTGATTAAATCCATCTGGTGACATTATGTTCTGCTTGCAGACATTCTGCAATCAGAAAAAAAACCTGAACATCTTCAGATAGGTTCTTTGCTTTACAAGAACCAAAAAAATCTGCTCTTTTTTTCACCGTGAGGTAAATCGATGTGCTAAAAATGACACTACACATCAAAGCCTTGAAGTCAGTATCATTAAAGAAAAAACACAAACCCCCTAAACTTCTCCCAACCCCTGAGCCCCTAAACCCCACTAAATAGCCCCAGAAGTAGTGGTAAATATACTCTTATTAGTGTCCTTAGAGAACTTGCACCTCTAAATTACACTAGTTAGTGGTACAGACAGGTTTTTATCATAAGCATTCTCTAAGAATAATTATTTGTCACCTGATTGGAGACCTCTTTCCTACAGGTCAGTCCATGAGCACAACATACAGCTCTCTGGGATCAACCAAGGAACTCACTTTTCATTGCATTAGTTCTAGGCCCATTATTTTCTTAATAAAAAAAAAACAACAAACCACCAACCAAAAGGTGGAGATCAATTACCCTTGAGGGTGTTTTAAGATGTTCTTTCTGTAGCTAATGAGCAAGTGGACAGAAATCTAAAGATGAAGCTAGTTATCCCAGTGCTGTTGAAAACCACATAAAAATGACTGAAAGTCTAACACTAAAAGTAACTATATTGTATATACATAACAGAAAATTCTCAACAATTGGTGTTAATCCTCACAGGAAGATGATTTTTTTATTTGTTTGCTTAGTTCACTTTAGTCTAATTTTACATGACTGAAGCAGAATCCTGTCTGATGAAATAGCACAACTTTAAGTCGCTGATTTCTACTTAACAAGTATCCTTAGCATCATTAGTATGTGGCATAAGTGCACAGCCTTTGTATAACACAGTATTTGTGATGAATGGGAACAAGCAAATCTACTATGTGGATGCTTTTGAGTTGAAAAGAAATACAGAGCTTCCATCTAAGCCTGCCATTTATATACATTGTTAAATACAGTACCCTAAATCATGAGCCAATTTATTTCAGTATATAGAACCAGTAGCTAACTTCCAGTCTTTACTGTTGGGAGAAGATGCTTTCTCAGGTATTTGCTATGCTATGTTAAACTTGGGAAATATTTTTATATTTTGTATCACTAATTCTGGAGATTTAGAGTACTTTCAATAATTCTCCCTCATTTCCATCATGTGAATTATGGAACTTGCTTGTTGCAGAGATCATCCTAAGGATGATGTTTGTATTTTATACCAGTTTGCTCATGGATTTGGGTTACTCAGCTGCCTCAACCTTGAGCTTCTGGGTAAAATTCTCCTTTTGCTGTGCCTACTGATTTTTTTTTTTTTGAGATGCTTTTATTGCAGTGGATAAGCTGGTAAGTCTCTATTTACTCAGCCTCTCTTTTTTCCATTAACAGTCCTGCCATCTACAAACCAGCTCACAGGAGATTGATTTCTGAGATCAACTATCCTGCAGCAATAAACACCTCTGATAAAACCCTGATATTTGCTGTGTGATCATGGAGAAGAGACACAACAATCCATCAGGGCCCATCCCTGCTGGACCACTGAAGGGCTGTTTCCCAGAAGATGGAGCTCTTTCCCCAAGACCGGTGATGGAGATCTTGTAAGTTCAGTATCATACAAAATTTGAGAATTCTTATGGATATCAGTGAATTATTATTCTTAGCTGAGAGAAAAAAATAAAATTAACATGTTGACCATACATATTTTATTATAAAAAAGTGTATTTATTTTTTCCTCAGTAAATGATACTTCTTAATTATAATAATAGTGCATGAAAGTAAATTCAGTTATTAAAGACTCCAGATGCCAACCTTTTTTTTTTTTTTTTTTCTCTTTTCCTTTGAAGCAACACAACTCCTTGGCAGACTTGAGTACATAAAACTGTGCAATTTTCTTTCATTTATCACTCGATTAGAAAAATGATGATTTGTATTATTGACAGCCATCACTCCTTTTTTGCTGGAAGCAAACCCATTAACTCCTCTCTGGGATAGAGAGGGGTATTTATTTCTGGTGTGCTTTTTTTTTTTTTCACATGTGAATGAAAAGACTGAGAGGAATTTTAAATTTCCACATTGCAAACTGAATGAAAAAGTAATGAACATACAAGATTGTAAGAAAAATATGGGTGTTGATTCTTGCTAAACTAAGAATCGTTTGTGGGAACCAAATCAGAAGATGTCCTTTGTGTTGGGGCTGGAGCAGCAGAGCCTATCTGGTATCAGCTGCAGAAGGAAATAATAAGTACATGAGAATTTGAATACATTTATAATATGCCTATGTGTATTTAGTGCTTGATCTTCTTCCCTTAAAAGCAGTGTTTTAACCCTCTTTCTCCTTCCCCGCTCACCCCCCAAATCTGGGGTAAGACTGTTGGTCTCTCTTAAGCCTGGACACACTGAGGAACCCCTACAGAAACTGGGCAAAACTATTGCTGTGAAGGGCACTAAACAATTGTCACTGTTTCAGCTTCCACTATTTTGGATGTTATGAACATTTTACTTTTCATTTTGTTGCTGTAGATCAGATATTAGTTTTTTACAGCTCGCATGTCTGTTATCTAAACTGCAAAAAAGATTATGAAGAAGGGAAGTTTTATAAGCACTGACATGGTTGTCATGACTACCTAAGCCACTTTGTTGGTACCATACAAGTCTTTCACTTTATCTGTCTAGCTTTTACACAAACAAATTTTTTTTTGCGTGAGAGTCTGAAGAAACAGAGCTCATGATACATCTATAAGTCTAAATATGTGTTTGTGTGTAGCATCCAAATAAAGCTAATGCTAATTTTTTTTTCCCCTCAACCTAGTAGCACGTGCATGTTATATGCCTTGGACTGTGAGAGAGGCAGGTCAAAGCTATTCTCTATTTTTGACTGAACCAACAAGCTCTGAAGTCCTGGCAATCAGGGCTACAACTGATCAAGTGAAGTAGGTTACTCTGGCTTACCGTGAGGTGGAGGTATCTTCCATGAAAGCTGTCAGCATTATAAAGTTTGAAATTTTATATATTTTTCTTTTGTTTTGTTGCTGGCCATTTTTAATTTGCACTAATAGCGTTATTTGTAAAGCCTCCACATGTCTTCAGCATGTTAGCATCTGATGTTTCTCACTGAATGCAAAGCAGGTGGATCTACTTTTCCTTTTGCCCAGCTAGAAAAAAAAGAGGTGAAGGAACTGTAGGGACAGAGAAATGTCAGTGATGCTGTTAAAGTTTCCATGCACATCATTAAAATCAAAGGGAAATTGTGAGCCAGTATCAAGCCATATTCACTGAAGTCTGCTGGAACCAGATTCCCCTAAATAATTATTTCCATGTCTTTGCACCTCTGGAAGTTCTTAAGTGTTTGACTTCACTGTCAGGATGGCTCAGAAAGACCATGAACTTGACCAGAAGAGAGTTTTGGCCGCTTTGATCCTTCGCATGCAATTCAGGCCAGGACTGTAAGTGTGTGCACAGGGTCTAGTGGTCTAGAGGGGTGTGCCCAATGCAGCTTTTGACTGCTGCAGTTTCCTCGCCAGTGATCGTCAGGCTCTCCTTTGGGTGTTTCTCTCCCACCTTAGTCTTTTGGTCATTGGAAGTGGGAGAGATTGCAAGTTCCCAAGGAGCAAAGGACCCCTTGTCCGGAGGAAACCAATGCTCTGGTTATGGCAGTTTATAAGCCTTTTCCCACAGGCTTGCAAGGCTGGGACAGCTGGCACATGAGAATGCGTTTTGCAAGGCACTCAGAAAAGTGCAATTGAGCACCCAAAGCCTTTTTTTGTTTTGTTTTGTTTGGATTTATTTCTTTTTTCTTTAAGGGAAGGATGTGCTAAGTGACAGACTTGTGGATCATTTGCAAGGGAACAACCAGATGTAGGAGTAGTGTAAGTCTAAATGTTAACATATTCCTAAATAAAAATATACTTTATTTCAGGCAAGATGATGAACATAAACCTGGTAAGTAATCAAAGTGAGAACGAGGAAAAGTACTATGTGTATTTGGAAAAAAAGATGTAACGTGTTCTGGGCACAGGGTCTCCAAAATAACAAGGGTCAGTTTAAGATAAAGTTTTGCTGCTAGGAGACTGTAACCATGAAATAGAAATGCTGATTAGTTGACATACTTGAGAGGTGATGAAAAAAGACATCTCAGTGTCTGTGTTATGTCAAAAACATGAAAAAACCCACAGTTATTTTGGAAAAGCTAAATACAGCAATGCAAATCCAAACAGCAGTAAATCCAACCCAAGAGCAAATGGCCACAGGCTCTGATTTAAAGTTTGGTTATAAAAATATAGCTGGAGTTAATAATTTAGATGACCCATCAGTTAACTCATTTGAGAAGGAAGAAAATAAGGAGAGGTTAAATGTATGCAGCTGTACCATTCTTTTGGCACTGAATCAACTCAAACCTGCTGAAGAGCAGGGAGCTCAGGTGACGGGAGTTTATGTAACCTGTATGTACACAGCTTTGTACTTTCTAAGGACCCAAAAACTTCTGAAGAGAGTCATTTCAGTATAAAAAGCAGGTCTGGTCATGAAATTCATTTAATGGCAACAGGAAAGTAATAACTGGCAAAAAGGGAGCCCTCAGTTAAAAATCTCCTCGTTCATGTTCTATGGAAAGGCTGTTGCTGTCAAAGAAAACTAAAATAAAGCTGTCCACCGTGATGAGGTAGGTTTCGGTTTCTCGTTGTTAATTTGTTCCTGATAAAGCTGGCAAATATCTGTTTGAAAAAAAAAAAAATCTTCAAAATGCTCCTGTAGATAATGGGGATATGAAGGATGTTTCAAGTAAAACCATCCACAAGGGAAGTTTCAGGTAAAACCATTTTTATATGTTCATCAACTTTTAAATCAGGTGTGATGAGAATCCGGAATTGTGAAAGCTTTTTAAACTCCTAAAAAATTATAGACTATTCAATAATGATATTATAACAAAATCAATAATTTATGCTAAGCATACTTAAAAATTGAAAATTGTAATTTAATTGTTTTGCCAGTGGGGAAATGCTGAAGAAACAAGTTGTGCTCGCTTAACTTAATTTTTGTTTCTTAGCACAAGGTTTATAATTACTTTAAGTAAGCAAGTTATTTGTTTTCATTAGCAGTAATTGACCAGTAAACATGATAATAACATATTTTCTCTTGGAAAACTCTACTCGTAAGTCTCTAGTTAAGAGCTCTGACCAAAAGTGCTGTTGTGGAGTGGATCTCCAATGTATCATCCCTGAGACTCACTATCCTTAACATAATGCATCCGTTACTCATTATTAACTGCAGGTCCATGTGGATTGGTGTCTTAATGCAGTAGATTGCAGAGATTGCAGAGATCCAAGTATTAGCTCAAAAATGCACTCCCCGAGCTGTACTTAGACATCTTTATAACACTCCAGCAACTGGAGAAGGTTTATTTATGGAAGTCATGCTCTAAATTTGGGGAAAAAAATGTAGCATAGATAATCCTGCTTGCAAAGATATTTCATTTGTGCCTCTTGAGGCAGCAAGTGCCTAGAGGAAATATTTCTGCTGATAATACCCTGAGTACAGGTACTAAATGCTTAGAGACACAAATACGTCCAGAGCAGAGATATACAGTCAGCTGCCGTAGTGTCCTTTAAAAAAAAAAATTAAAAAATATCCAGGACATTACTCTTTCTTTACATGTAGTTTTGAAATCTGGAAGTCTACATAGTTGAGCATCAGAGACAGATGCTTAGCATACCCCAAATTACTCATTAGGGCTCAAATCCTCAGTCCTGCTTAGACCTAGTGCAGGTAGCAGTCAGCCCCCCATCTCCTGTTGGTACAGATGTGATACACAGACACGCACTCAGAAGTAAAACCCCTTTAATCCTGAGGGGAGAGCAGGCAGTGTTATTAAGGAAACAAATTCTTATTGGTATTTCTTATCTAATCTCGTTTTATTGTAACATTGTCTGCTCCACAAGAAATGTAAATTGGATCTCGATCTCTGTTTTCTACATCTGGGATAGCTGGAAATTGAAGTGTGTTACTCCAAGATACCAAACGGCTGTACTCAGGGCTTTCCTTCTCAGAGATGCTTGTGGCTTTGCGTACAGGGTTTTTGTTCCCGTCATACACTGGCAGGCACAGAAAGGGTGTCAGACAAAGGCTTCTGATTCCTGACCAAGCATTTTAGCTGTTAGGTCCCTCTGATTCTCCAGATGTTGTTGCCCAGGGTTTTTCAGTAACATGTGTGATTAGCTGCTGTTGCTTTTCCATTGATTGATACCAGATTAAAGAAGAATGTCTATTAGAGGCTGGATACGACCAGGAGCTATTTGTCACTGGCTATTTGCTCATGTAAAAGACAGCTGATACCTACCTCTTATTCAACTTCTGTAAATGCTAAATAAAGCTGCCGTTTCAGATGCCTTGAAAGATCATAGCACATCCTAGAGACTCAGAGGAATCTCTGGGATTGCTCTTGGATCTGGGAAAATCCATCTCGTTGCAGTCAGTAGGGAGTGCCCAATCCTCTGCAAATCATGACTAACATCATCTGTTCTGGAGCTACTCAAAGCTGACAAAGACTTGCTCAAAGTGAGCAAGCAATTTTAAAAACCAGGAGTTCATAAGGATTAAAGGGGTTTTTTTCACAGACAAATACCAAACAGTGTTGCATCTTAAGGAAAATGCTCTGAGTAGTTCATTCCCAAGTAGCTAGGTAGTGAGAAATTACAGTAAAAGCCAGTTGGAGAGACATGCAGAAATCATCAAGGGGTCATTGTTGACTGTCTTCTTTACTCTCAATTCAATTGTGTTTTGCCATGAGGAGACTACAGGAAAATAAAATGATCATCCAGGAAAGGGCAATGCAAATTGGGTAGTATACTGTGTTGCAGGAATATCTTCATTGTACTGATAGATAGCAAAAATCATTTGTAATGAGAGTTCACAAGGAGACAGCATTGCTTGCAAACTCAGACATTACTGAACATTTTGCACAGACTGTTGATGTTCATGGAGCAGCCAACTATCTGCAATAAATAAGTGCATTTTCTCAGGATAAAAAGGCAAGCTGAGGATTACAAGGACCCATGTAGTTTATCCTTATTTCAGGTTTCTTACCTCTTTTTAAAGGCTTGGAATAAATAACACATTGATTTCTCTTAAAACTTAAGAATGTGTTCACTGTTCAAGTATTCACACTGCTTATAAAAGAGTAGGGATTATTTTGCTTTTAAGCTTTCCTGTATCAATGTGAAAAGATATTCATTCTGCCAAATTTGTCCATGATGTTAAAGATTTCAGAAAGGAATAATACATAATCAAAGGATATATCCATGTGTGAAGGCATATTGTATACAGTGTCTCTCTGTATAGAGATTCTATTATGTAGTATGTGGTTTCTTAGCACTGAACTCCCAACCTGTCCATAACATCTTGCTGTATTTAGTCAGCTGGCACATAAACGCTCCTTTAAGTGCTCCGTTTCAGCATAGTCATGAAAGATATTCTCAGGAGCTGGCCCGCAGCAAAACAAGTATGGATCACCTGCTGGGGATTAATCGACCAAAAATATCTGCTTTACTGGCAGAGGTAATTGAAGCACTTGCCACTTAGGCTTTGCTTGACTGAGTTGTCTTTCTCTTAAAGCCATATTGTTGATGATCTGCCCCAAATCAGATATACCTCATCCAGACCAAAATAAGATGCGCTCAGTGGGCAAAAAAAGAAGAAACATTATGGGGCTTCATTGAACAGTATTTATCCTGTAAGTGAGATACTTGGTCCTCAAATAGAGATAAGCATAATACATGCTAATACCTTACTAGTTCTAGCATTTTGATTTTCAAAAATTCTCTGTAGTTGGAACATTGCTGCCACATCTAGAGCTCAATTGTTGCTTGTAAGCTGCTTAACTGTTAAATGGTTATTGATTTCTTATTCTGGGGAACACGATAGTTTAAGCCAACTGAAACCTCTATGTAAAAGCCTCACTCCTTGACAAAACTAAAAGTGATGGGGTTTGAAGAAAGAACAGCTTTAGAGTAGGGGAAAAAAAACAGAAATGGACGTTAACTGCAACCAGAATGTTCCTTAATGCCAGGCAAAATAGCCCGAAAACCACGGTTTGAATTGATCTGTAGTTCTTTGGGGACCAAATGCTGGTCTTACTGGCTGCAGCAGTAGAGGAGTTTGCTTCTAGAGGATATTTATGCTAAAAGAATTTGTGTTACAGATAAGTAAACTGATGGATTTAGAAATAAGGTAGTTCCTAACTCAGAGTCTGGAGATAAAGGACGTTACCTTCTCCTATGGTTCATGTTGTCTAAGACTCTTGTACCAGCTACAAAGAGTCTCCATGAAAAGTCATTAAGTGCTTAGCCCTTGGAGATCTTCAGAGAAGTAACCAAGGAAATAAAGTGTGTACTATAGAGTATTATTTGATCCAGCCATGGTCTTTTGAGCTGGAATGTGTAACTTGTCAAGTGTATTTCCCAAGTCAATTGATTTGTCACTTGTCTATCTGTACAGTGGGTTGGAGGACAACTAATATGCTATCACTGAAGGATTTTTCCTCTGTATCTTTCTCCCTGTAACATGCTTATTTCATAGCAGCATATCCGAGCCTAAAGTTTAAACTCGGGTGTTGAACAGAGAAAAACCCACTTTGCAAAGTGGACTTAAACTTCTTCAGAGTTTAAGAAGTTTCTGTTTTGACTTAATTTCTCTTTATTATCTGTTTCAGGTTGAAAAATCTATCTATCTACTTTTATTTTCTTATATGACTTCAGTAAGGTCTGGGTTTGATATCACTCTCCAGGCTATATTTTCCCTGTATTTTAAAATTGTAAAATATTTTAAAATGAGCAAGTTCTCAATTAATAATTAATTTTCTGTAGCAAACACCTTGCTGGGTGGTTACCTTGAGCCAATTCTTATTAGTATTCTTATAGATATAGCAAGTGTCCTCCCTCTTTGGAGGTTGATGTTACATCTCTTTAGCCACTTATAAAATAAAACTAAGTGAATTAGTATTAATTCCCTTACTTGGGCTAACAGGAATGCAACCTAATCACCTCTCAGAATCACTGAGGCATTCCTGACCGAGGATGGAGTGTAAAAAATGTATGGAGAAAACAGGAATTTTGTGACCCTGAGGGTACTGTGTGTGGCAGGCACCTAGCCAGGCAGGCTGTGCATCGCACCTGGTGAACGAGAAATACTTCTAATGTTGTAGTTGCAAGATACAAAAAGCAGTTTTCCCCTTCACGTTGCATGTTTTCTTGAATTATCTTTCTTATATTGACAGCAAAGATTAGTATTTTAGAAGTTTCACTCAGAAGTTCAAACTGTCATAGTATTTCACCCCCCTGTTTTGTTAAGCAGATTTACTGAATCACTCTCTTGGAAAGTGTTTCTTGTCTTTCACCATTCAGCTGAGCAGGTCAGGACATTAATTACTGTTATTACGGACTAAAGGCACTCAAATGCAGATACAGTTAAAGAGAAATAACTATACAAGATTGTTCAGATTTTCTGAGCAACTTCTTTCTTTTCCTACCTGAATAGTAATTCCCTCCACCAGTCTTTAAGAAGCTAAACCCTCCTTTCTTCCTGGAAAAAAAAAAAAAAAAGAAAAAAAGAAAAATATTAAAGCCAGGGCAATATGTTATGCTGGGCAATTAACAAAAGTTACACTATGCATACTGAAAATCCTCTTGCAAGGGCCTAAACATCTGTTGTATTGTACCAGATGTGTGATGTGTTGCTACTGTTAAAAA
>VWZK01011769.1:166126-190403 GCA_013396935.1 Baryphthengus martii | reverse complement strand
AAAAAAAAAAAAAAATAATTAAAAAGGAGACTACATTAGAGTAGGATTTTTCGTTAAGAAATGCTGACCAGCTTTCATCAACCTACTCTATAGGCAGTATTAAACTGCATACAGGAAACTATTCTTATGTATATTTTTTCTGGTAAAGGTCACACGAGTATTTTTTAAATGTCATGCACAGGTTTTTCAGTGCGTTTAAGACCTAATCGAATTGCACCAAGAAAATGAACTACTTAAGTAGGTGAAATTCATTTTGGAAATGTTTAAAACACTGACGTTTACACACAGAGCTGAATTTTGAGAGAGATTTTTCTTCATTGAAGTTTTCGAAGTACTTCTTTCATACTTCATTGCCTCAGTTTTCCAGAACTTAAAGCAGAACTGCATCTTCAATGTAGATCCAAGCTACTATCACCTGCCATCCCCACCTTTTAGAACTCCTGTGTCCCTCCAACCAGTATTTGAGGCTGTGTGACACACCAGGTGTATTTTCCCTAAAACTCAGCCTTGTGTTTTGCAGCTAAAATAGTAAGGAAACCATAGAACTCATAGATCGGTGTCATTTACAGATTTACTAAAGCTCTTCCAAAAAAACCCTCTATCAAATAATCTTTTTGGTTGCTGTTTGTGTGCAATAGGTAGAAACAAATAATTAGAATAGAGTGTATAAGAAATTTATGACTAAGCAATTCCAAAGGGGGAACATTCTTTTTCACTAAGCAATAACAAACGTATTTCAGAGCACAGAAAAAGAAGGAACTTTTATTCAGGAAAACCTTGCATATCTTGAAATGTAATGCAGAGATCTGTGAAAACAGTAAATTAAACTGATAATAATACAATCTTTTTTTTTTTAATCCATGGTTATATGTAGTCAAACATCTGTTATGTTTTTCAATTTGGCATTCCCCACCTGTCGAAGAGGCCCAAATGTTTGGTGTTTATATTCCAGAGTGCTTTTGAAACAAATTTATTCAGTATTCTTTTTGTTGTTGCTGCTGTTGATTTTTCTGGTGCCAACAACTTCTACCGCAACTTACAATAGAAGCAATGGTAGGTAAACTTTCATTAAAAATGAATATATGAATTTTCATTTAAAATGTAGGAAAAAAATGCAAACTAAAAACAGGGCTCAGGATATACCATGCTGATATAGAAAATGGATATCTAAAAATCAATTTTAACATAAGGTATCTCTTAATCCACACTGATAACAAAACCTCGATATGGAAGCACCTTCCTGAGCAGGAGATAACTCAGACTTGAATGCTCCTTTGCCTAAAAAGCAAAGGCCTGCCTAGAAGTCACCTGTTTCTAGGATGAAACTGTACATTGTGTAGTAAGGTGATAGCTGACTATCGGAAACTTTACCATGAGAATACTACAGCTGTTATTTGAGACGGAGGCACAGTCACTGGGAGTTGAGGGTTTAATTTAACCATCTGTATTTGAAGTAGATATAATTCTGCAGTCTCTCCAATCTGAAATTTCACTGTTGCTAGTGAAATTGTCAGTGTTAGTATGTATCTTACACCTGTTGTTACACAAGGAATAACTTCTCAATTCTATTTTCTTTCTTCATTGTGATTATATGACAGGAAAGAAATTAATTTTGGCCTTGAAGTATGGTGAAATGTATTTTGCCACATATGAGCACAGTGAAGTCCTTTGGGGCGTCTTATTAAGGATGAGTTACTGCTAGGTTGTCTCAGAGGTTAAAAAAAATAAATAAATAAGAAAATAACATCAGTTTGAAAAACTCAAATCAGAAAAGACCATTCTCAGCAATTTTTCACGTCAACTTTTGTTCCATTCCTTTTCCTGTCACTCTGTCATTCATATTTGCTTAATACTCCTGAGATGCAAGTAATTTTTAAAATTAAAATGTTTATATTGTAGAATGAGTAGTTACTCATTGAATTACTGCCATTGTACAACAATAATGATCAACAGGAGTTTTAGTGCTCTTTTACCAGTGAGAATCAGGAGAAATTCCTGTTACAGAAGGGAAAACATGAATATGAAGGTTGATTTCTCAAAATTAAAGGCTATTTTTACAGGCCATGGTTCTGGCAATTCATTCGAGTAAAAAAATAAGAATATTGCTTTGAAAATAGGAACCTTCTCCAAGGTTTTCACCTGTTTTTAACCTGTACTTAATTCTTCTCTGAAAGTCTTTTAAAAAATAGCATACAGACATATCTATTTGCCTTTTTCCTATTTGGAAATAACTGTTTTCAAACAGGAAAGTTATTTTCCTGCTTACTGTTTTCCTCCATTTTAAAGGACTTTTTTTTTCCCCTGGAAGTAACAAAATCTGTTAACTTCTTAATATTTACATCCCTTAACATCACCTGCTAAACGAAATTAAAGCCATTGAACTGAATTCAGGTAATACCATACTGAGATCAACACATCAACACTTCATTCAGGAAAGGCTTTGACTAGCTGATGTTTAAAGTTACTTGCACAGCAGTGTTGAAGACACTGGCAGATCACCTGAAGAGTTGGCTGTTATCATTTTACAGTATAAACATGTTAAATATTCCAGGGGCATGTTATTTGAAAGTAAGGTTTCCAACTCCGTAAAGGGGAGATGTTTGACTACTCGTAGGGCGTGACATTGCCTGGACTTGGTCACCTTTGACATCATTAATAAACTGCAGCGTATCTCCTAAAGAGTAAAATCACCTTTTATCTTTCAGTTTTGTACAGTTGCTAATACTTATATGCATTAGAAGCTATCACCGTTCTCTGTGGGCTTAATTACTGTAGGGGGGAAAAACCTTGCATATTAAACAGTATAATTTTTAATATTAAGAAACTGCTTGCAACTGTTGCACTACAGCATGAAGAGCTTTCTAGTATCTTATTTTGCTCCTTAATGGAGGATCAAACACTAGCTGTTTATTTGTTCTGGGAACAAATGCAAGCAATAGCAACAAAAATACCCTTTATATAATTTTAATTACAGAAAAAAATAATCACCATTTTATTCTTAATATTTTAAATATATCCACTGACTACATAATTCGCTGCAAGTAGTAATCTAGCTTGTTGTTGTTCATGGGACTGACTCTTCAGCTGGCATGAACAGGTGTATTTTTATTGTCATCTGAATTACCTCAGCTGTAAGTGGTTCCAGAAGTGGTGTTTAAAATACCAGCATACACAGGAAATCATCAGCGTACCCAGAAAATGCTAGAGCTTTGAGAATATTTATTCTCTAATAGGAAAAATGCCATGAAATCTCAGCCCTGCTAAATCCAGAAACTGGTCTCTTGCTTGCTCACTACCATTAGATTGGCACTTTTTATTTCCCTTTGAATTGCAGAGTTCAGCATCAATAGGTATCTCTGAGATCCCCTGAGTGGGTCACAGTGCACTAGACCTACAGGGCTGGGTGGTGGGGATGTCCTGTCCTCACCAGCCATTGGTCTGTCCAGCCCTTACCTATGAAGGCAGCCAGCACTTTGGTGTGTTCGTATGTGATGCAGCTCTGCCTGGGAGTGCTCCTTTCATCTGGATGTGGAAACAGTTCCAGTCCTGCATTATCATACAGTCTTCATCTGTCCGAAACTGGGATGAGACACTGCAAGGCTAGAGAAGAACACTGTGGCTAAAAATAATGATTGTCTCTCTCCACCACAGCATCTTTTCAGTTTTTTTAGACTAGAGTATAATTGACTCATTCAGACATTTTCCCTTTTTTGTGTGATATCAGTTTTCATTTCCTCTGGGTTTTTTGTTTTGTGGGTTTTTTTTTGTTAAAGTAAATTATTTGGATCATTAAGTGAGTACAGGAACATCAGAAGGGAAACAGGGATATTTTTCACAGTGCTAATAGATACTGCCTTTCAAGAGAGTTTTTGTATGAATGGATTCTTTCTCAACTCCCAGTTAAATTACTTTTCTTGTAAAGTTTGCCCACAGTACTTGAAATGAAATTCGGTGTGTTGTTTCCATTTGCTAATGCATAAGCACATACTAACTTTGAACAAGCGAGCAGGTGACAGGTAGCCAGCAAGGAGTCAGGAAGCTGGTGTTGCTGAGCACTTGTGGCTGATGCTGGGAGATGTAAGAGGAGGCTTTCCTTGCTAATTATATCTGCAAAGGGTGGAAACTCCGGGCTAATTGCAAATTATGGATTGTATGTAAAATTAGCTTTCCTTTAGAAAAATTCCTCCTTCATGATGAGTAATGCAAATAATACTTTTCTGGTCAAGCTGTATGTATTGATGATTAACATAAGATCAAGATAAATCGTTTGTGAAAAGTGCACTAAACACAAACTAAAATCAATCAAGTGTGCATCGCACCCTGTTAATGGCTGGGCTTCCCTTCCATCAGCCTGTGTTTTATTGTTTTCATCCTTCTGAGCCACAGTCACCAGCTAGAGCCACTTCTACACTCGTACTTCAAGCATCTTGCAACCGTGCAGCTCCTCAGCATCTCCTCCTCTCCCAAAGGCTTTTTATTCTGTGCAGTACCCATTTATGTCTTAGCAAATTAATCTGTATGTATTAGACAGCGTGGCATGCACACCAGGCCACTCTGTACTGGAGTTGACAAGATACTCATGGGTATTTGAAGCTTATCATACTCCTGGATAATCTTCAATATTCTGCTCCACACATAAGCACATTTGCAAATGAGCCGTTTACATTCCATTTGCAGTTTTGTCCATGACACGCAGGTATGAAGGAAACGATGGAAAGAAAAGTAACCACACCAGACTGTTTGTTTCAGTCCTCTTCAAAACCACCTGCTTAAGGCTAACAAGTGTAAGACTTTACCCTGGACTTGTTCGTGTTCTATAGAACTGAGAAAGTGGGAGGTTCTGCAGTCAGCCTACATACCATCAGTGTCCAGTTCTTAGCATCTCTCACAAGACATCATTACCCATACATTCTCTGTCCAAGTCCTCGCAAACCTGTAAACTGGGCTCTACAGAACCTACTTTTCAGCTGGATGGCAGCACTTCAGGGAGCCCAGGGTGTGGGCTGCCAGTCCTGAAGCAGTGGACATGTGGGACAACTGGTGTCTCTTGCCTTTCTGTCACCTGCTCCAGCTCCGAGCTTCCTGAGCTGCTCTGCCCCAGGAGAGTGAAGCCTAATTCCAGCAAAAGACTGGGCTGTGAGTGTTTCTTTTAAACTGTCTCTGTTTTTGAACTCTCTGTGCAGAGAGAGCGAAAGGAGGCAGAAGAAAATTTACAGAATTTCCAGAAACTTGTGAGAATTATTTTTTCTTCCTTTTTCTTTTTTTATATAGGTTGTCTGTAATGCCCAAGTCAGAAGTGTCGGTCCTTGTGCAGCATAATTTTCACAGTTTGGGCTCTTACTTTTTTTGATTCTGAGTCTTGACAAGCTGGCATTGCTCATTTTGCATGAGTGACAGTAACCTGGAGATACGGCCCTCTCTGCCATGGACGTGCTGTCAGCTCGGGTTATCCTCTCCTGTGGTAGTGTTGAATTGCCCTTCTGATGTAGGCAGAGATCCTATTTGTCTCTGTAGCTGGAGAACTGGCAGACTCGCTGAAGTTTAACCAGAAGGCCCTCTCAAGTCCCTCCGGCTGATTTCGTTATGGTTTTTTTCTTTTTCATTATGTTTGACATTTTGAAGGCTGAGTCTCATTACAGACGGGCAATCTCCAGCACCAGGCTGGGGAAATGAGTTCTGTGAGATGGAGAACATATGAAAAAAAGTGAAGAAGAGTGACCACAAAATTAAAATGAGGTTTGAAGCACATTTTTGTCCTGTGATGTAGTCTTGTGCAGTATCTGTTCAAAACAAGGAACTAGAAACCAGAGACCTTAACAATTAGTGCAAAAGTGATCCCTCTTTGCTGCGCACTTAAGACAGAGAGAAGTATTTGGTTCATTAGGGGTTTTTTTTATGCTCAATGTATAAATATCCTTGCTAATGTAGCAACATTAATATTTGCAAGACCAATTCTGCTTTTGTGATTTTTATTTTTTTTAATCCAGCTCTTCTATTTCTCCATACTATACAAATGCTCTTTTATGCTGATATGAATCAGCTGCTACAGTAACAAACTCCTGTACCACAAGCAAGGGAAAACTACAGCAAAACATGGCTCTGATGCATTAAAAAACTCTACCTTCTCCAAGTCCATAGAGCAAGCAAGCAGATGACACAATTTAGGTATTTGCTACTATATTAACATATCAGTGACAAATTAAATTTCATTTGCCAGCTTGGTTTCTGCATTTCTCTGCCTTTTAATGAAGGTGATACATCATCTGAGAATGTCCAACTGTGGTTCCAAAATAAATTCTTAATAATGTAATAGGATCGTTAAACATTAGCACTTGTGACAATTTTGGCATTAAGCGTTCTCATTAAAGTCAGTTTCTCCCCTTGTTGTAGTAAATAGGGTTAGAAATGCTGAGACGGCAAGATCTGAGCCTCCTCCTTCCAACCCACCCTGTTCCCCAGGTCCGTATTTAAATGATGTAGCAATGCTGTAACGGCTTGAGGAAACCAAACCTGTATCCAGTAACGGGGTGGGAGATGCCACATCTTGTCTTAATTGAGTTTGAGCTGAACTAGTGCTCAAAAGGCTCTATCAAAGGCTTGTTTATACCAGGAGTGAACAATCATCTGGCTTAAGGAAAAAGTACCTGTGCCTAGAAAAACCTGCACCTTAAATGGCTGAGGCCATGTTGGGTAGATGGAAAATGGAAAATAGTCCTTCTAACCTAAGGACGTTTTGGCGACACTAATGGAGATCTCTGGCAAAGCTGTCTTAATTTCTGTGACTGGGGAATTTTTTCACAAGATTGTGTTGCTACCCTGAAGCTTTTCTGAAAACCAGTTATCAGTGAGTTATTCTAATTGATCTCCTTTACACAAGACTTTGCTTATGACTATTTTGCCATAGTCAGTTGAGAAAGAGGCTAGAAAAGACCGAGAGCAGTATGCAACATTTCTGCAAAGCAGGAGGCAAATCCAAGGAGGTGGATTTGGGTCTTAGATGAGCAATTATAATATTTCCCTCTGCTGAAAACTCTTTGCGCTTCAATGTGAAAAAAAAATCTCAAACAACAAAACATCTTGCTTTTTCATGTGAAATATGGTGGGCCTGAAGTCCACGACAAGGGCTCTACATAATCATAATTATGTTAGTGTAAAGATAATAGATGTAAAGGATGAAAACTTGCTCATAATCAGTTTAAAGGCTGTGTCTTCATTACTAAAGAATTAGAAATTTTCTAGTACTCATGTAACAGCCACACAGAGAGAATCAGGATTTGTATTTGGAAAGGTACAAGCATTTGACTATTTCTTTTTCCTTATTTTGAATTATTCTTTTAAAGGTTAAAGTATTAAAGAAATAAGGAGATTGAAGGCATGTTCTGAAAAAATAAGCAAAAAATATTTTTTAGGAGTCAAAAATCTTCCTGTAGTGTAAGGCCCACTGCTAGTCTATGCCAAAGAAAGTGAGGCAGTGCACAGCCTGATCATGCCGTGACACGCCAGACTGACCAAAGCTGTGTCAACTCTTGCTCTGGCTAATTCAAATGAAGTGAGTCTATTAAAGACTACCGAAATTATTTTTTTTCTTTTAATTTTCTCTAGTAAATAGAAATATTTAGAGGAAATTAAAACTTCTCATGGGAAATGGACAGAAGTACCTTCCCTCCAAAACATTTTGGTGGAAAATCCTCAAAGGAAGAATATTATTAAACTTCTGTGGTTATGCACATAATTGGGTCTTCCAATATATTGCACTAATAGTTACTTCTGTAAAAATCTACCCTGAAATGCATCCTGCAAGTAGGATGTAGAAACAATTTTAAGTGGAGTGTAGGTAATATTTTGGCTTAATCAAGAGGATAATTTTCAATGGCTCATAAAACAATTGGCCAGACTGTAGCAACACATATATTGGAAAAATGACAAAGATATTTCCTTGCATTCTCCTCCCCAGTGGTTCAAGGAATAAATCTTGAAACCAAAATATCCTTTAAAAATGTGCTTGAAATAAAAAGATACCATCTACTGAAGTCTCAGAAGGGAGTGAAACAATAGAAGCAACAGAGGAATGTGATCTCTGAAAGTTTCAGCCTTGTAGGGGAAAAGAGAATCACATGAGCATCTGATATTTTCACTTTGGAGCTAGGAAGTTGTCCCAAATACCGCTGAAAATCTAACTAGTTAAAGCAGATTTTGTTAGAACTGTGTACAGAAAACTGAATACATTTGCTGTTGTTCGCAGTCCAGACTCCCAGCTTTAGAGTCTGAAATCCTAAAACTGAAAGGCTGTGAGCGATAAAGTGCTCTCAGCTCCTCCATCCAGCCCCAGCTCCCATCCATGTTTGAGGGAGCCCAGCCCTTCACTTCAGCCACCCTCCCAGCAATACAGTGACACCCGGCTGAGCCTGCCTCTCCCTAGAAACCAGGAGACAGGCATGCAAGCATTTTGGGTTTGCTTCCCTTTGGTTTTTCTCCCAATGCAGAGAGTCATAGTGATCTTCCTACTTTTATCCATTTCTTTTTGTTGAGTCTTTTGGGAATGAGGTTCTTGACTTCTATGGTATCAGTTTAATCTGACAGATTGGCAGCTTTTACGGCCACAGATCAGAGCTTTGCTGTCAGGACGAGAGGAGCCTGCACACACAGAAATCTTAGTTCAAAGGTATAAACCAGAGAGAAGTGAAAGAAAGAAAAGATGAGAGAAAGAAAGGAAGAATTCCCTTTTAAAACAAATTGAAAGAAGAAAAAATTATTCTTAAAATAAGGCTATACAGCAAAATGTGCTTGTGACTACTGAACAAAAGCCCATTTTGAAAACTGGGAAACCTATTTTAGCTCCTTCACAATAACAAAAAAAAGAGCTATGCCAGGAGCGCATTGGGTACTGTAGGATACTAATTTCAGATTGCCTTTAGTAATCTACTGAATTTCAGTAGATTTTTTTTAAATGAGTGGCAGCTTTAGAGAGAAAAGTAGTCCAAGTGGCAATAAGCATTTAATTTGCTGAGATGACTGAAGTAAATAAAGGATGCAAAGTAGTGTTAAAACTGATAGGCTACCTCTTACAAAAAATATTTCCTAGGTGCATCCCATGAGTTTCACTACATACACTGCATTCCTCTCTCCTTTAATTTAAAATGGGATTTAATAGATTTCAAATAACACAGTATATACACGAGCAGATACCTGTATACATGATGGTTTCTTATAACTTCATATATTATAAATACTAAGAATATCTGCAAGACCTTAAAATCATTTGATTTCTGCAACTATTTTCAAATGGTTGCTCCATATAAAAGTTGAGAATGAAGGCGGTTCTGAAAATGTTAAAAAAATAAACAGACGTGTGGATATTATACTTGTAATAGCACGTATCTGCCTCCATTGCAAAAGCTGAATAGTTTCTCTGCAATGTTTAATTCAGCCAAACTGCTCGGTCTACCCTAAAAGCTCATTGTATTCTTAGAAGTATAAAAACCAACTGCCTGCTAAATAAGAATTGTTCCAGGAATTCAACAAGATGCCAGTATCTATTTTTAATTTCACAATTGAACTTCATTCTCTTGAAAGTATATAGTTGGCAAACAGATCTTTTTGTAACCATGATAATTACTGAATAGGGATAGTGTGGCTGTTCCTCCTATTTCCTGCTAGGAATATACATTGAATCATCTGATTCACCAAAATTTGATCAAATGCCAGGTTGAGTTAGTGTATAGTTGAGTATCTTGCAAAATAATAAAAAGCATACACATCCTGCTTCCACGTGCTAAATACTTGCTGTGAAAATGTATGTGAGGAAGATAAAGTATTGGAAAAATAAAGCCATCTGGTGTGTGAACAGCAAAGCTTGTTGAAAAATTGTCTGCTTTGAAATGGGCATAAAACAAACAAACAAAACCCCTCCCTATGATACTAATTTCTTCCAGTTGCTTTAGTTCAATAAATATATTCCTTTTTTTCAGTTCCCTTCCACTGAAATGTAGTTTAGAAGCTTTAGAAGAAAGAGCTGCTTTGAAATGAATACTTCAACCATTTAATTTTCATTCCCGTAAAACAGAAACGGGAAATTTTTGTCCTAAACAAAACACTTGAGTGTAAGGTTTGTCTCCTGCAAGAGCTCATTAAAAAAAAAAAAAATGCATAAATCTGTGGAAAGTTTAGATTTGGAGACAGGGACATTTTTCAGGGAAAAATATTAAGTTGGAAAACATTAAATCTGAAAAGTTTCAGCCAGCTCTAGTGAACAGGATCCAAAGGCAACTTCAGTCAATGTATTACTGAAGAAAAAGCCATAAATGGTATAATATAATCCTGAAGTAAAATCTAAATGACAGCCTTAAGGCATGAAACAAGATTTGAGTTGCAATTATAAAATTGGGCTGTCAATGTTTTGATCCCCCAACAATGCAAGTTTGCTGAGGAATATTTCAGTCAGTCTCCAATTTCACACATCATTGGAAACAATAACAAACATATAGCAGATAAGAAACACTTGATGTACTAATGCACTAAAATGTAAGCTGGAAGGAGCAATGAGACAATTGTCCACAGTCACCTAAAATTGAGATCCTATTAATGTGCATGCCTGAGTCGTTAGCTTAGCTAATGATTTAGCTGTTGATAATGGCCAATAATCATCTATAAGTTTCTATTACCATTAAGACTTTAAAATTTCAATATAATGGAATTTTTCAAGAGGGGCCACTCGAAACTGTCTTTATTCCTTGTTTGCACTGTTTTGGTTCTTTTGTATATATATTATTTTATACCTGTGTAACATCATTAACATGTTCATCTTCTGTAGAAATGAGAAAAAGGATCTGTAAAGCTACTTAGATGAAAATGTCTTGAATGTGAGTGCTATATGCAGTTAGATATCCAGGGTCACAGATCAAGACACGTTCTTCTCACAGATCAGAGAGGAGTATTGCAAGCTGACCTGTGCTGGCCCATCAATTGATGTCAGCTTTGACTTAAAGAAACATGCAAAGTAATGCAAATGCATACATGCATACGTGTATATATAGCTCTTCTATCTTAGCTCAGTCTCAAGGGCCATCACGTTGCTGAGGCTGCCAACAAAGAAGTCAGTATTGATGTGGGTATCCATTTGTTGCCTCATTTCTCTCTGCCTACCACACTTAAGCAACACTTTGAAGAATTTTTTATCATTGCTGACCTTAACAAAATTCATACATAAAAGGAGAAAATTCAGTATTCTGCTACTGTTTAGCTCTGTTCCGAATTTCATGTGTTCAACATTGATTCACGAAGTTATTGAATCAAAGAGCCCAGGATTTCCAAAGTCAAACAAAAACTTGGCATCCTTTTCCTTTCCAGCTACCATTATGTTCTATGTACTTCAAATATTCTTGTTTTATTAATGGCGAATCTGGGGGAAGGAAAATTAGAAGTACTGCAATAGATGGCCAAAACCTGCCTAGTTTTAGAAATGTAACTTCAGTTTGAATTTGCTGGTTGGAGTGTAGCATATTTTTGTGAAATACATGTTGACAATGTAAACAAATATTTCTTCTTCTCCAAAAAGACATTATTACAATATCCATTCTCATCTTCAGCTATTCAATGCCACATTTTCTGAATATTCATCCGGAGAGAATTTCACATTTTATAGGCAATGTAAGATTTGTTGTTTCCTTTCCTGAAGCATCTTCTGTGCCCAAACACTGTCTTTATCTAATTAATTTCCATTGTGTTAGGAATGGGTTTGCATCTTACATTACCTGTATTGAAAAAAGCTGAGTTCTGTGTTATCGTGCAGGCTTTCAACCTATCATACTGTCACATTTTGGACTAGATTGTCGTAGTATCTCTGGCAGAGGTCTATAAGGCAACTTGATGAAAAAGTAACATGGCAATGAGCAATGTTCAGCTGGCTTCCAGTTGCTGAGTTTCTGCCATAGAGACTTTAATCAGGTTTAAAAGGATTTAGTACCCTATGGACGGGTACAAAGACTGTTAAATTCCCAAAGCCTGATTTAAAGGGGTTTGAGTGCTTCCCACACACTTCAAAAGCTGTTGACCTGCTGTTGTCCCTGATGAATGGGACCTTACTAGACAAACAGAGAAATAAAGGAGGGAGGTTTTTAATCAGGTTGAGTATTTCAGAGGAGTTATTTGTATGAAAGACTTCTCACCTGTTTAGCTGCAGTGAATTAAAACAGCATCCCTCACTGCCGGTGCTACCATGAGCCATAACAAAGGAGTTATTGCAGGTGCTATAATTGGATGGCAGAGTCAGATATGTGCATATATATCGGCAGCTTCACTTCTGCACATATTACCTTAAACCAGTCATCAATGCCAGCTTGCACCGAGTCCCTTGGTTTTTAATTGGAGTGAGGAAAGTTGACAGATGAGGGCAGTAACTCTTTAAATTAACACTGTATCTTTCTAATGACCAAAAAAAAAAAAATAATTCAGAGACTTAGTAAAGCTGAAATTGTACCTATCTGTATTCAAGAAAGCAATTAAATAGTTTAGAAATTAATACGTCTCTAAATGTTCTTCCAAATCCAAATATACAAATCACAGAGATTAGTAATCACCACTCTGGATTAGGCAATGGATTACAAATTAGAAAAACAGATAGTCAGTTGGTAGGGTTATGTCAGGAAAAGGAAATTATGTTATTTGACTGATGTACACAATTAAAACTGTCTGAAAGAGCTCAGATTTAATCATCGACACAGTGAAGTGCTCATCAATGCTCTAAAGAGCAATAATTGTTCATACAAATTATTTAGAAGAAATTTTGTAAAACATGTGCTGGGGAAAATCTAAACTGTTCACGGTCAGTTCTGGAGTAGAAAGTGCCAAAACTCATTAAATTATTCACTAACCATCATTTGTTCAGCTCAGCGTATTACAAAAGTTATTGATTTGGTAGTTTATAGTAGTTGGATATATTTACAGAATTGTGTTTCACTTCCCTCCTGTTATTTTGTAGTACATTGGGGTTGTTTTTTTTTGTTGGGGTTTTTTTTGTTCTTTTTTTTTTTTTTTCAAAAAAGGCAAAGGGATTAAGTTAGGCATTATTTATAACATATACTTAGTAAGCTAATGGGGATGGGCACAGTTAGCAGAAGTCTAACCTTTTCAATATTGCCTTTCACTTTTCCAAAATGAACAGCCTTTGCCTGAATAATATATTGTAGATAATGACAGCAAAGCCAAGCAAAATACCAAGTCATAACATATATAAAAGACTAAAAGCTTTTTAGTGGATATCTGTCAAACTCTTTCTGTTTTGAAAGGCATGTGGTTTGGTTTTTTTGGTTTTCCCTCTCTACTTCAACACAGCAGAACTTTCCCCAGGTGGAATTCAGTGGCTTACTCAATTGTGCTACCCTACAGTAGCACAAATTCTTGACTTCTGAGACTGGGCAGTAATACGTATCAGATGTCATAAACACTTGAAAGTGTACTTGGCATCTACAGAGGAAAATAATTGGTCACTAGTGTATCGATCTCTACAGCAGGTGATTAGAAGGTACTTTCCACAGTTAATTGTTAGAGACAAAAAAAAATGTATCAGTCATATCAGCCTGAACTTTACCTGTGAACTTCAAATGTTGGGGAGAAAATTTCCTCTAGGCCAGAGCAGTCATGCAGCCCCCTTTAATCCCTGGGCTGAACTGCTGTGTAAATGTTGAGGGGAAAGCGTGCATGGCAACAGAAGCAGCGCTGTTACTGCTTTGAGGCACCACACGGGGTTTTGCCACAGGGATGGGAGATCTGCTTCTAGCAGCATAGAAGACAAAATTTCAAAATTTTGTCAGAAGACAGATTTCAAAATGTACAAAGATGCAGAATTCCTGTAACACTCACTGAGATCAAGGAGGTGACAGAAGTGTGGCAAAAAACTCATCCAATTTACTTGCAGATTAACCTCTTCCAAAAGTGGAGAGAAACATATGACTAAGAATATTCAACCTTTAATTACTCTGACTTAAATATACTTTTAAGTTTCTTGGAGGGAATAGGAGAGTTTAAGACTAAAAAGGATTATTATAATAGTTTACTGATGCCTGTATTTTATAAATACAAGCTTAATATTTATGTATGTAATGTCTTATCATGTCCCAAATCTCCAAAATCTCCCTGACTCTATCATAATGTTATTTGTGTATTTGGCCCACATGTGAAATCAAAAATAGAAAAAATCCTTTAGAGTGTGGTTGAAAAATCAGACTGTGATATTAAATACCCACCAGTAAAGCACTTGTGTGGCTGTGGATTTTCAAACAAGATGTGCGAATGTAAGTGTTAGACTATACTGTTCCAAACAAACTGCCACTGTCTGTTCAGCAATAATCTGCAAAATAATTGAGGCTAATTTCAGTATAACTTCTGGGAATTTCTGTGCTTGATGCCTGATCTCTAACACGTGCTGATATATAAAATGTGTAATGCTTAAATCCTAAAATATTTTAATGTCTTTATTTTCTATAGCTACTGCAGGCTGACACTGTGACAGCAACAGCAGACTTCTAGGAACGGATCTAAGGGGATGAAGAGGGTCTGGAGAAAGGTAATGACTAGAAACAAGAAAATTCATGGCCCTTTCTAGGGCTGCAAGGCTTCATGCCCGTTTTCTATTTGTTTTGTGAGGACTCTTATTAAGCTCTTTTTCATCAATGGCCTAAAAGACATGAATATTTGAATACTGCACATTATTTAGACAGTTGCTTCCTAGTGTGTAACTGTTCAGGCACCAGCCACAAGCAAAATGCAAAGTTATGCTCACCCAGCTGGATATGTCTTTTGTGACTGGAAAATCTGATCAGCAAGGCTTACATTTGAGATTTGGTGTCTAGGATTTGAGTTGCCTTCAAAGCAGTTGCAGGAATTAAGCAAAAGTGATTTCTAATGAGAAACTGCAATTGGTTCCTTGTTCCCTGGCAAACTGAAAAAGACATAAAATCAATCAAAACTCAGTGTAAATTATTCATCTGACTTTACTATGAGTTTTAGCAAAAAACCCAACCGGGCAGTGATAAAAAGCCCTTCATTCTGAAGGGCAGCAGAGCCCAGCTCTGGAGCCCAAAAAGCAGTTGGGACTGTAGAAAGCAGTGCTGAGCAGCCTCCTCCAGTTTGTGGCCCAGGTCTTTTCTTTGTAGCCATATTCCTGCTAAACAGGCATTTTCCATTTTCCAAGCTCTGTAGGGAATACAGCAGTGCATTTAAATGTGGGAAAAGAGCTACTGCAGGTAACATCAACCTTTCACACCCAGTCTTAAAATCCAAGGTACAATTTTGGATCAAGAGAATGATGAGTCTTTCAGAGCAACAAATGTTCAAATCCTGGAGCAATATACTAGCGAGACGGATGTTTAATGAATGCCTTAGAGGTGGATTTTCAGCTGGTGTAAATTGGCACATCTTCAATGGAGCCCACAAAAAAAATAGCCCAGGCTTTATATAAATATACAGTAATGATCTCTCCCTCTTCTGCTGGGAAGCTTTTATCCTCAAAAGCTATGTTCCATGCAGATTATCTTGGTAATTTTTTCCCCATTTTAAGATACAGGCTCTGACCTCTACATTTAACTGTAGTATTTTCTATCAGAAAGTAAGGTAGCACTTTCTAAGGGCAGCTCAAGCCTTGAACTCAGCTGTCAAAGCTACCCATGCCTCCTCAGGTAATTGGCTACTGACAAATCTTTATCTAAAATATAAAGGTAAATAACTATTCAAAACCCTAACCTAAACTGAAGCAGTAAATTATAACACAGATTCTTTTTACTGCTCTATTTTACTTGGATTTACTCAACCTATAAATCAGCACTGAACAAGAAGTTCACAGAATGATGGCCACAAGGATCTTTATGAGGTCTATAGCCATAAATGTCAAAACTGGAGAGGCCGAGCCAGTAACTGTGTGAGCTCACCACCCAGTTTGCACACTTACTTGCTTCTACCAGCTTCCTCAGTGTTACATCGAAGGGATTCTGTCTCACTTTTAAAAAAACTTAAATAATTGGTTTGGGTTTAGTTTTTTTTAATATGAGAGAGTGGGAGGATGCTGATGGCTGCCCAGCTTACTTTGCTGTGAGCAGTGATTAGAGCAATCTCTCAAACCACAGGAAGGCACTTCCTTTAGACTTCCTTTAGAGCCTGTGTGATTTGGAGTCTCATATCCAGAAAAGTGCTGGGAAGCAGGGCTGATAAAGAAATCCAGCTTTCGTGGACCAGGAAGTGCAAAGGAAATGATGACTGAAAGAATTGTGGGGAGATTTAAAGAAATGATCCTTGTATCAGAGACTGAAAGCCAGGACAAGGAAGGGGACCTTGCTGGACTGAGCCTCCTGTCTCCTAGTGAACGCTTACCAGGGTCATTCTGTCCCCCAGACAGTTAAACCTAGGGGAAGCAAACATTTAGGCTTTAATTTGGCATAGCTAAGTTAGTGGTTCCAACTCTGAAAGCTGCTGTTTTACTTCACCACTCCATGGGCTTGGTCCTCATCCACTATGAATCTGATTAAAATCCATGTCCTGGAGTCTGACAAACCAAGTGATAAAATTTGGGGGCAGTAGGGATTACCTTATAAAGTTAGATCTAGCTTCTGGGTGCTGTTCCAACCTACAAGGCAGAGGAAATCTATGAAATAAGGATTTGCTTATCTCTGTCTGGCTTCCCGTCCTTACTGCCACTAGCTAAATGCATTGGTCTGCTCACAGAATTCTGCTGCACAAGAAACATCATGGGCTATGTTATTTATTCACCTCTGGTTCCGGTTCTCAAATCTGCAACAGTCCTATAACTGTATGGCATGGCTTTTGTCTGAATCAAATGTATCGATTTCTTTATCTGAGTACCATAGACACGTACAATACAACACTGCCAAGATTTACGGCCCCTAGCTCAATAGATGGATTGAGGATAGCCCCGGGCAGAAGTCCTTGTTGGAATATTCCTGCATTTTTTAAATACTGCATTGTGCCTGTTTTCTCTGTTATGAAAGTAGGTCAAGGAGATTGTTTTCTGGTATTTCCCCTCAGTACCTTATCTGTTACATCTTTGCAGTTAAACTCTAAAGTACACACCAATTAAATTTCAGATCTTTTGCTCTTATACTACACCAACATGTGGAAAGCAGGGGTTTGGGATTAAGTCCTGAATATATATCATAACGTAATACTAGTAATAATAAAATAACATAATATAATACGCAATAATGTCATTTGAATACAAACTTCAGAAAACTCAAGTTTTTCTGGACTTGGAAATGTCTTTTTCTTTACCATTGCTGTTCTGTAAATGCTGGTTTTTCATTTGTGTCTTGCAGTTAAACAAAACCTTACCATTTATTTACACTAGTAATAGCAGATTCTGAGACAAATTCACCTAATATAGCTAACAAACATTTTGTAATACTCGTAGAGAGGATAAAATAGCTGGATTTTCCATTTATTTACTAGAGTTGGATTTTGTCTCCCAGTAATCTAAATATATTTTTCTCAGAGGGAGACTATATTCTTGAGTTTAGTTAAATTATGATGCTGACTCTTTCAAACCTACTTGGCACCTATTTATAGCTTTTCTTGTTGCTAACTTGGAACAGTCTAGACCATCATTCCTCATCTTCGTCATGGTCTTCAACTTCTGTGATGTAAGTAAGTAAGAGTGTTTATTTGTTCGTATCTGTTTACACCATACATATACTGTATAACCTATAGCATTAGATTAAAGCATAAATTCTGTGAATTACTCTAGCTAAAGCATGAGGAGGAGTAGCTGGTATTTAATTTCCTCACATTCCTCTGTCCTAAATGTAGAAAAGCTAAAACCTTTTATATGCAATTCTTCCCTGTATGTCAAACACTTTTGGCTTAAGTCCTTCATTTTTCCTTGTGTTTGGGTACGGAATCCCCTTACGCACCACAGCCGTCGCATCTGTGTGATCTGTTCTTACTGCTGGCTCTACTCCTGAACAGAGAGAGAGCAGAAATTCTTGAGCAATCCCCTGTATAAAGCCACTGCCTATCAACACCTGAAACCTCTTGCCTTTCTTTCTGGAGTTATAAATACTTTTAAAAGATATTTTGCCATTTATTTTCCCCGTGTGCTTGTTCCACTACAGATCCGCTATTCATTCTCTTTTCTAAGTCACTTCAGGTGGAGCTTTTTCTCTTGCAGCTCAAATACCAGCAAAGCAATCCTGTGCGGTGGTCTCCTTCTTCAGCTCTGTTACAAATTCCTCTATAAACTTGGCCACATCACTTCATCACTTCATTTGTAAGTTGTAAAATGGCACCTGACAAATCGAAGACTCCTTTTTATCATTACACTTTCTACTTTTGCAAAATAGTGTGTGTTACCTTTGCTAAATTATAAGCTGGAGTTTATAAACTGTTTTTTAAAACAGTAACCATGGCTTAAAATTGCTTGTGACCTTCCAATGCTACTGTGATACAGAGCAGTGATACAGGTCAAATCTGCTCATTGTCTTTTTTAGAATTTCCTGTAAATTTAAGTTTCACATTCACCTCCTTGGGTCATTTTGATTTTATTTTCTTTGTTCTTCATGAATGACAGAACTAAGGTATTCTGTGGATCAGTACTGCTGCCCCTGCCACCACGCTGCAGCTTCACTGGATGGCATTGTACGTCCCTTCCCCACCATTCAATTTGGAGAACTGACGGGCGTGCTGAACAGAATGTGGTGTTGTCAGAGAGGTGAGCCACAACCAGCTACCTGTGCAGCAGTTCCCATCTGCAGAGTAGAAAATTGCTTCTTCCCTCTGTTCTTTGACAGTATTGCAAATGTTTGAGGTTGGAGGAGGGGGGAGTTCTTTGCTTGTGATGCACACAGAGGCTTGTGCCCACAGAGGACTGTAGGAGAAGGGCTCCCTTACTCTGTCCTAATGCAGCCCCTGCACAATGGGTTGTTGAAAATCCCTCATTGCTTTATATCCTGGCTAAAATTAATGTTGTTTATGTTTTAATTTAGCCCCTGTATGGCAGCAGGTGGTGCTACTTGTGGCCTTGCATTATCTTCTTAGCTCCCTCTATTTCTTTTTTTATGACATACGCATATTTTTCGAAAAGCCCTATTTACCTTTCACCCCAGAGCATGTGCTGGAATGGGCCAGTTTCAGCTCCCTGAATACAGAGGAGCAGACACTTGGTGGGCATGGGAAATGGCTTGGGAGCTGTTGAGGGAGACTTCTATCTTTACATCAAAGAGAAGCTATCTAGCCCCACCTTCCTCAAAAGAATTTATTTACCATTTGCTATGTAAAAGGAAATTTTGAGCAACTTTTAAAGGGTGGCAAGGGTGAAGTGATGCCTTTTTTTGCTTCTACAGAAGCCTCAGGAATGCCATTACACCCATTTCCCTGGAAACACATCCTGAGCATTGGATGCTGATTTGTGACGCTTTGATCCCACAGTTGTTTAAGGGAATGCCCATGTGGACACATCCAGTACAGAGGAGAAAACATCAGATTGAGGTAGAGGCTGGCTCACGAGTAACCATGGCAACCAAGCTGTCACAGTGAGCATCAAGACATATCCATACCAAAATATAAAAAAGCCCAAATGCCCAACAACAAACATTAACACTCCAGCTCATTTGGGGATCTGTCTCTCGGTTTTGTTCCTTACAGATGTTGACAGCTGTGGCTATCGCATGTACATAAGATTTTTTTTCCCTGCTCTATCTGCTACATCAGCAGCAAAAATTGTTCCTGGAAGTAAATGGAACGACTTCCAATTAAAAGGGGGTATTTGAGTTTAGAGTTGGAGAAACACTGAACACAATTTTATATTCGCCTTAAAAGCTTCCTCTATCACACCCTTCCCAAAGCAGTGCACTCCCATCAATATTTATAACATCCAGCTCCATGTTTGCACAAAAGAGCCGTTAATACAACATATCAACTCTGGTGACAAGTTACATTTCGTTGCTGTCAACAAACAGAGATGTTCTCTCTTTCTCTGCAAACTCCTCTTTTTTTTTTTTTCATTTATTAATCAACCGCCAGGTTTGAGTTTTGAAGGGTATGTGCAGATGTGCTTTCCAACATTTTCTAGAAGGCTGCTAAAGGGAAGACAGAGTGAGCTGATAGGACCTTTTGGAAGACACAGATTAATACTTTGCTTTGAGATTAAATAAAAGTTTTGGGGCAGGTTCTTTGCTTGGGACGGAATAAATCCAATTTCTAAAGAAGACCAGGGAACCGGTACCCCCGTTCAGGAGGGGACAATCTCCGTAATAAATATTTCATTTTGAAAACACCTCAGAATATTGATCACTGCGCCGTTGTTCTGATTTAAATGAATTTGTATTTTATTACTAGTGTAAAGGAGAAAGGGAACAGATCGAAGTCGTAATACTTATTAATCTGCTGTCACTGTATCATGTTACCTGATTTTGGCACTTCATGCCACCAGTTATCCCTGTCATGCTCAGGTAAGTGTTCTCGATGAGCAACACCTCCTGAGAGCAGCTCAGCTCTGCTGTGACACCCCTCACCTCTCTGCACTTCTCACCTCTGCAGCTTTACGCAACATCTTCGAAGAGCCCACTGTCAAAAACACTGGCAGCACCTCCCTGGCTCCTGAGTTTGGATCCACTGCAGGAGCAACATCATTGCTTAGTTTTGGCATGCTAATTAGTCTCCTGAGACAGTTATCAATGTGTATAGAAGTAAGACATTTAATATAAGTGGCTTTATAAACTCAGTTTTTAAAAAGTTACTCATGCTGGTTGGAACAAGTAGGCTTCAATCATTTTAGTTAGATTTAAGCAGCAGTAGGAAAAAAATAGAAGCAAAAGAATATCTGTAATAAAACCTGTCAGCTGTCCAGCTAGTTAATTAAGCTCAGAAGTATATTATGATCACCTGCTAATATTCAGGTTTTTAAACCACTTAAAATCTGGTAAACTAGCTCAGTTCCACAAAACTATCCATTTTAGTCAACTGTGCCTTACAGTTACAGAAATCGCTTTTTCAGTCCTTGCACAGCTCTCTGACTGCCAGGATCGTTACAGCAGGTCAAAGGGCCTGCCCGCACCTGCCTCTCTTCCCCAGTATGTATTCAGGGGCTTGTGGGACCGCGGGAAATACACCTCCGCGACAGACTGTGCCACCACGTTCAGTTGCATTGTGGGTTTTCTGCCAACAATATTTATTTGTGTATGCAAAGCAAAAGATGGTTCGTTCGCTTCCTCACTCATGTTGTCAAAATGATCACACTGGTTTTTTCCAGCTTCATTTCTCGCAGTCCTGGATGGGACAGCAGAATTCGAGCTGTGCTTGTGTAATTTCACTTACTGGTTGAGCCACTTTTGAGCCTGGGAAGAACTGAGGGAAACAAAAAAATCCTTTTTTTTTTTTCCCTTTTTTTTTTTTTTTTGTCTTTTTCCCTCCATATCTGTGTGTGTGTGTGTGCTGGTTTTGGAGATGTCTGTGCTCCTTATGCTTTTTGTCTGGCTGCACGCTGCACCAGCATGACACTGGTTTTAAGCTCTTTCTTTTTCGGAGTGCTCTCAGTTGTTATTTATCAGATGTAAAATCTGATGTAAAAAATCAGATGTAAAAACCATGTTTAGCGGCAGATCCTTTGCTTCCCAGCGGCTCGTCAGAAAAAAAATATTTTCCTTGTATCTAATTTGTCCCATTCCAGTAAAACCGGGCGAATTGTTGCCCTTGAGCTCTAGTGAGGTCCAGATGCGGACTTGTGCTTTTAAGGACACAGGTAAGTATCTCAGTATCTTTCAGCTTTAAAATGCAAACACGGCCTGGCAGCCCCTGCTCCCGTGGCCTTTCATTTTGAGTGATGAGGCACTCATATTTAGAGTGCCTTTCAGACTGGTTATCCTGGGAAATTTTCTGAGCCTCTGTTGAATTTCTGAGCTCGTTCCACACCTGTTTCTCTCAAAGAAGAGAGTGTTGTCTTTGGTATTTTGCCAGATTCTATTTAATTGTTCTTTATTAAGATCAGCCCCAGCCATAAGATAACCCTCAGAGGCCACAATCCATCTCAACCAAAACACACATCACATGGCCTGGAAAGAACCTGCTGTAAAGTTCAGTTGGGTAACACTCTGTTTGGAAAAAAATGAAATGAAAACACACCCAGAGATCAACAAAACTATTCGGACAGCTACACTGATGGGCAAAACAATCCCTTTCAGCTGTGCTAGCTCATTTGACCCTCTCATTTGAAGGTCATCACTGTGAGTCGCTCTACAAATAATGCAGAGAACTATGACCAAACCAGGGATGGGGGGAAATCAGGAATAAAGATTTAAATCTGGAGCTCTTTTCATAATGCTCACTAAATCCCAGGATTCAGAACTATGGAGCAGTTGTAATTTGTGTCGCCTGGAGCCGTTGCCAAAACCACGAGCTGTCACTCCAGCTAGCACTGACTGAGGCACCTCAGCAGTTCAGCTGCTCTGGGACAAAGTAAGCTAACTCTAGCTGACTTTAAATAGGGAGCTGGCAACCTTCCTAAAATGCAATTGAAATTCCAGCTTTGCTGAGGTCAGTAATAAAAACTCCCACTGAATGGAAAGGGACTGAGGTTGCGTAGCCAGTGCCCAATATGTTGAGACTTGTGAATCGAGCAAACAGCGAGGGGAATCGCTTTCGAAATTTTTCCTTGCATACTTTTATACAGCGAGCGCAGCTGAAGAGCGTTGTATTTATGCACTTCAACTAGATCTGCCGTGGAATATTTTGGCTATCAGTGTAGAAAAAAAGGCAATTTGAAGTGACCTGCCACCAGGGTAATTTTGAAGATTTTTTTTTTTATTTTTTTTTTTAAACTTAGAGTGACTCCAGCTTTCCTTCACGTATCAAGTCCTGAGTGACAATGCCATAGGGGGAATTAGACCAGGAAGGACAATGCTAATTCTGAGGTACGTGTGCGTGGAGAAAAATAAGCAGGTTGCAATAATAAAGATTTAGCATCGCAAGTGAAGCCAGTTTCCTTGGCAACTTCTAGTGTGCGGTCTGTGTATTACTGAGAATTTTACGTGTAAGCAAGTGGACAGTAGGTATTTATTTGAGACTAAAGTGCTTTTGTGTGAGCACCATGGAAAACTTTTGATCAATTCTCTTGTATGTGTGATTTTTTTTGTTCTTCCCATGGAACTCTTTCTGTGTCGTCGTTTTCACCAGCCTGAGGTGGGTATTGCCCAGTGAAGTGCTATGGCCGCGTCTGCTGCTGCTATTGCAGGAAATAACAACCATTCTATGTGATAAGGTGCCGCTCACCGTGCCTTCGGCAGCAGACGTAAGTCGTGCGCAAACTCTTCCCGATTTGGGAAGAACAGAAGGCCTGGCGGCTGAGCAATCGTGCCAGTGGGGGGCAGGGGGGACACAGAAAGGGAAGGCCAGCCCCGAGTGCTTGTGCTACAGCACCTATAGTCATGAAACATCTCCTGTAGGAACCTGTAGGTTCCCTGTAGGAACCTCCTGTATATGGAATGATTATTAAATTACTATAGGTGAATCGTTACAGTAGAAAGGCTTTTGGTTAAAAACATCTCCTCTCCCCGATAGAGCACAAAACCAGTTTAAAAAGCAGGTAGAAAAGTACTTATCCTTAACTGGTTTGAATATACCAAGCCCTGGAACCTAGACCCTGGTCTGATGACTTCATCAATCAATCTACTTCCAGGCATTAAGTTACCATGATTGAAGCATAAAAAAAGTCAATGGATTTAAAAAAATAAACTGTATATTTAAAAAAAAAAAAAGTCCATGCACATAACTATAGAAATGCACTTGAAAAAGAAGTGCATGAAGCTGCGTCACCATGTAAATCAGCATGAAGTGCTGCCAAAAAAAGTATGCGGGGCCGTGTCACTATATAAACCACAAGGAAAAAAAAAAAGGATGTGTTGGGGAAAAAAAGAAAAAGGCCTTTTAAAAAAAATAAATTAGTGATGCAATTTGGCGTACTCCTTGCATGCCTCGATAGAGTGATGTGGCTTCATGCAGTAGTTTATATCAATGGCCTATGGCACACACTGCTACAGTCATGCGGCTCCACGGACTACTTTTTCACCGCGCGTGCCGCGCGCATTGATACGGTGCTGCGGCTCCACGGACTACTTTTTCGCGGCCGCGTGCCGCGCGCATTGATACGGCGATGCGTCTCGACGAACTACTTTTTTGCCGCGCGTGCCGCGCGCATTGATACGGCGATGCGACTCCACGGACTACTTTTTTGCCGCGCGTGCCGCGCGCATTGATACGGCTCGACGGACTACTTTTTCGCGGCCGC